>JAYMFT010162596.1:0-12394 GCA_038088735.1 Panulirus argus | reverse complement strand
AGAAAAATATGATTTTAAGATTGTATAGAAAACGGTAGTTGTCTGGGAAAATTATTTCTAGTGCTGTGGTTTGCGACTCTCTCTCTCTCTCTCTCTCTCTTGGAGACTATTTTCTGATCACTATATCCCAGGCTCAATACACAGGATTACAGCACAGCCAAAGGACGGACAAGGGGAGGGGATCCCTTGAAAGCGAGCTTCTTTTTATCTCCGTTATCTATACTTCGGACCAGCTTTTGAACCGCATAGCCTCTTCTCTTTAAAGGATTCTCTCAAGTCTCCAGCAGAAAGAACTGTGACGCTGGTCGACAGTCCCCAGAGATACGAGTGGCTCAGTTATTCACCCTACATTCAGGGGGAACTCTGGAAGAGGCTTAAGCAATGTTGGGGACTAACTGCCGTTTGGATAAGTAACTGCAGGATGCACAGATGTTGGGAAAAGTGCAATTTATGCACATAAGGGAGTTCTTTTCTTTCGGTACCTGGAGGTCAGAGCGGGCTTTCCTTATTCAGTTAAATGTCGTACAGGCAAAAAGAGAACCATATCAAAAGTAGCTTCAGAAAAAACGAGTAATTGCATCATTCACATATCCTCTCTCTGACTGTCATGTATAGTGCACTGAAACCAGAGCCCAATATCCACAGTCCAGCCCCACAGACCATTCCATAATTCACCATGACCACTTCGCATGCCCCGATTCAACCCGATGAAACATATCACCGCCCTCATATACCACATTGATCCATTTCATTCTCTCCCCTGCACTTCCCTCACCATCCTGAACGTCCACTCCGCTCTTCTCCATCATTCCATTTGCTATTCGGTTTCTCACTGCCCCTTGCTCCTTGCACTTCTGACTCCTATCTCATCCTACCTTCCTTCCCAGGATTCCCTTCTCCAGGCCATCCGTAGTGCTAAGGAAGCCAGGCGCTTACACTAGGCGGGACAGAGGTCAAGAAGTGCGCTAATGAGCGTATGTCTTTGTGGAATGATCATTGGACAATGAAGCAAATGTTAGCTTTTTTCTTTATTATGCAACTTACATGTTAAGCACGAAAGAAAATGTGTTGAAATGGTATTTGTAATGTTGGAGAGATGGTTTAGTTCCAGATAGAAGATGAGAGTGAGTAATTCATACTTGCCTTGTGATTCTGATGGGCGTATGTCTGGTGGAGTGAAGACTGGGTTAGGAAGGTGTTGTCATGTATATAAACCTCTGGCATGTTCTATCACATGAAATTGATGCAAACCATTCACCTTCATACACCTGAGGATTCGAAACCAGGTCAGTGTCTTGTATGTTGGGGAGGGGAAGTCTGTAATCATAGTTTGCTGCAGCGCGAGACAAGGGTAAGCTTATTTCTACCTATAGGTTGGTGACTAGTTAGAAAGTGGTTTGGCTGGGGGGAATCTAGTGCTGTTAGGAAGAAGTGAACGATTGTTATGTCTATGGTTAGGTGGGAGAGTATATTTTGTTTCCCTGTGTGGGAGTTCGATGTTTGTGGTTTCAAGGCATCCGGCGACTGTTTCGAATGGTCTGTTCAAGTGTTATGAAGCTTTGTTGCACTTGAGTTTAACCGGGTGTATGGGAAGGCAGGTGAGTAGTAGTTTAGGGTGAAGCTGATGACTTGTATGCATGAGAGACTAATGAATGTTTCTTATATCCTCCGCAACTGGCTCCAGCAAGTGATCTGAGGATATTTACCTTGGTTAGGGGCTTTTGTTATATATGTTTGGTGCGGTGAGCGAATAACATGCGTGTATCTTATGTGATACCAAGTATGATTGGAGTTTTTTAAGTGAACCTGGTTGATCATTGAGGACGACGGAGGGGTTTAAGTTTGATTCATGTGGCTCGGGATGTTTCACTGAGGATGCAGAATTTCTATTTTGACTGAAACAGTTTCCTTGTCGCAAGATGAGTCACATATTTATTGCAGCTCGAGTAGTTTTAGGGTAATATGTGATTGTGATCTGTTTAAAAGAGGACTTTCACACTGTAGTCCGCAGAAGATGATTGGAGGTCATGAAAGAAAACGATTAAGAGGACTTGAGAATGGACTGCTCTCTTGGGAACTTCGCTTCTGAGTTTGAGGACCTGGGAAATGAAGACTCAGCAAAAGGTCAGCCGTAAAGTTAGCTGACCTTTTTTGTTATTATTATGGAAGATGGTATCAAGTATCTTTTGAGTATGTATGTGTTAGAGGATAGTATCAAATGCTTTATTAATATATATTGCCACTAGCACTATGCAGAAGGGAGGCTGTTGTTGGTTGAAGGTATCCAGAATGTTTTGCTTGCATTGGTAGAGTGATTGGGTCCAGCTTGGGGAAGACTGTAATATTTCGATTCACGTTATTGTGGATCGTTTGTTGAAGGAGACTGAATACTGATGAGGCAGTGATGCAGGGTGATAGGACAAAGGGTTGTTTGGTGTTTTGAGGGGTTTCATGATGGGTGGTATGAGGGGAAGTTTAAAAAGTTTGGAATATTTGTATTGTGTGACCAAGAAGGGGTTGAAGGTATCACTAAACGCTTGGATCACACTTAAGCCAAAGCGATTTATGTGGAAATTTGATAATGTCGTCAGGGACAGTTGCCAGAGAGTTCGTCAGAGGTTTTAAGTTGTGAGAGTCAGCGGGAGTGAGGGGACGGGTGAGCAGGTGTTTCAAGAGTGGATTTTGTACTTGGTTTTCATGAGTGTGTTTGTTATGGGGCAATTTTCTTTGTGGTGTTTCATAATGTTCATGAGTTGAGAAAATGGACATTGTTACTTTAGGTTAGATATACCTCATATGTGAGGGCCGGTGGTGGTTTGGGAGGTGCGAATTTTTCTATGTCTTCCACCACTGTTGGGTGATGGTGGTTTTGTGGTTCGTGTTAAGGGAAAAAATGACAGTTTACTGTTTACCCTTCAGTAATTAGGTTCATGAGGGTGTTGCTGTGAGTTTGGACATATTCAATGGCCTACAATTGAGGGTGACTGGTTTTGTGTGAACATAATTCTTTGCTTTATGAGGTCTAGATCATTTGGGGGAAAGTTTGGGTTTAACTACAACTAAACATAATTAATTCATTTGTCATTAGAAAAAAGAATGTCTGAGAGTTCCGTATATCTTACTTTATCGAACGAAGTACCATTTAGCAAATTGATTAACTGATTAACCTGATACCACTGATGACGTACGACTCAGTTTAGGTTGGTCACTTCAAGACTGCCAGTTAAAGAATTATTTTCCCCAGTTATGTTGGGGGAAAAAGAAAAAATAATGCCAAAGCGACAATGAAAGATGCTGGTGAATCGGCTTTGTGCTTTCATATCGTTCGAATCCACCCTTGAAGGTTTCACTTTACTACGGCATTCATAATTTATTTAACCAGGGAGAGAAGAGGAAAACAACACGAGAAAATAGAAAATAATACGACTCTCCGAAAGAATCAATATTTATGAGAACTGCTTTGTGGTAAAGACCTCTCAGCGCCTGTCGACACAGCTCCAGAGGGTTTTCAATTCTTCCCTAAATATTAAAAGAGAGAAAGCATATTTTGAAAACCTCTGACGGCCTTTTGTTTATACAACTCTGACTGAACAAACGTTGATTCGCTGTGACCCAACGACAAGGTTCAGGTGCACCAAACTCATGTTCACTACAACCCTCGACGACCATAGATTCACTTCGTCCTCGACAAACATGTCTTCACTTCACCCTCGTCAAGTGGAGTTCTGTTTTCTTATCAAACGGCAAACTCATCTTAACTACGCCATCGGCACCACGAGGTTAGGGTGCTAATTATTGTACAGAGTGGAGAGGAAAAAGGAAAACAATAAAACAGTGAGACAAAACAATGTAAGTCCGTCCTAGGGAGAGAGAGAGAGAGAGAGAGAGAGAGAGAGAGAGAGAGAGAGAGAGACAGACAGACAGAGAGAGAGAGAGAGAGAGAATAGTGGCACTGTCGACTGTTGGCTGGCGCAGCTGACTGTTGTCTCGCAACACAAACTGTTGCCTAGCAATGCTAACTGTTGCCAAACAATACTGACTGTTTCCTGTCCCTGTTAGCTGTTGCCTGTCCTTGTTGACTGTTGCCTAGCAGCATCGACTGTTGCCAGGCACTGCGGACTGTTGGCTGGCCCAGCTGACTGTCGCCCGGCTGCCACCTCCACTTAAACCGGTCGTATCCCCCACCTCTCCTCGTCTGCCAGTGTTAACCTCTCCTCTCCCAGCGACTCTGAGCGGGGCTACGATTTCTTCCTTTAGCCGAAATTCCCGTTGATGGAGATTTCAGATCTCCCAGACATCACAGACTGCGCCAGCCGGGCTCATCCCGTTGAACCAGCATCGCAAAAAGAAGGCACTTCAGAGGTCTCAAAGTGTCCTCGTCGGATTCCTGTGGCAGCAAACTGCAGGTTGCGAAGAGAGTCGAATATACACAGCCTTACGGTCTTTCCACACACGCTTCAAGCACATGTGTAAAGTGCACTCCTGGTTGCTATAGTCAAAATTGTTCTCGACGCCCCAGTACTGCGTTCAACTGCCTCTTTATCTATGAGTAAGTTTGGTTTAAGCATCAACTTCATCGTGGGCTCGGAGACCTATGTTAGAGGGAATCCACAACAGTTTCATTTGGATCCCTCTAACCCAGCCAGTATTGCCCACATCTCTAAATCTGGGTTCAGAGACGACCACTACATACCCTGGAGCCAGGATATTCTTTTGGGCCAAGTCGTGAAAAACAGAAAATCAGGAATTTCATTTAGTCTGCAAGGAAGCTGTCCAATTATTTACCCTAACGTTCTTTAAGTTGTGTTGCAATGTCAACGCTTCCAGCAAGCCCTCCCCGTGGCGGAGATACATATCCTGTGTTTATTTTCACCCGGGAGTTTCTGCGTTTGTTCAAGGGCACTGGTTCTGGCAAGGTGCCGAAGGCAAAGATTTTGAGTTAGGCTGCTTCTTCTGTTGGATAATTTAGGAACGATGATCTCAGAGGGTTGAGTTACCTGGCAAGGATGAGAGGATAAAAGTAGTATTAGCTTCCTAACTCCTGTGCCACTGATGGGAATTCTTAACACTGTCGTGCGAGAGGAGGTCACTTGGAGCCTTCAAGCCACCCACCCTGTAGAAAGACACTTCTTTGAGCCGTAGGGTTGGGGTGGTGTCGGTCGCCCGTCCTGCCTCCCTCCCTACTGCCTGGCTGCCCACACACTTCCCTTCCTTCCTTCCTTAGACAATAGATCCGCCTTCGAGCGGGGCGGCTGTCGGTCCCGTAACCCCTCTGACAACGGGTACCTGCAGGCGCCCCCGCGAGTAGGTGTCCTTCAAGAAGTCCTCCTGACCCATCCGCGGAGGAGGAGGTGGTGGGCAAGACGATACACGGGCGTGTGTGGTGTGGCGTGGCGTTCCGCCGCCCCTGCTTTAAGCTGCTGCCGAGTTTTGGCCGCTTCTCGCGGGCGTGGAGTGGAGGACTGAAGTTCCTTCGGGGCGCAAAGCAGGTGCAACCCGCACGCACTTGCGTGTCTTCACGGACGCTTTACGGACCTGACGCTGTCGCCAGGTCCGTCCCGCGTAACGCAACGCACCATCACCACCACCAACGACAACCACACACACACACACACACACATCACCAACACCATTGACACTTCCTTCACCACCACCACCATCACTAGAAACTGTATCTCCAACATTACCACCGCCGCCACCACAACCACCACCACCACCAGCACCCATACCATGTCAGGCTGTAACCAGCCTGACACAATACACCCTCAGCAGGGACCAGCAACCCCCCCTTCCATTTCCCCCTCGCACACACACACACACAGCCTCGCCCACTCGCTGCAACTCCAGGTCTTGGGGGTCGATGCCACGCAGGGCTATTTTTTTCCCCTCTCCTAACAGGATGGTTAGAAAGAAAAGATGAGGTTGCATAACGGGGAAGGGGTGCAGTTCTGAAAATGAAAGGGTTAAAAGGGTATACACAGGTGTATGACGTAGGCTTTGCTACACGCGCGCGCGCGCGCGTGTGTGTGTGTGTGTGTGTGTGTGTAGTCATGTGTGGCAATTTGTTGGCTCGACGAGTAAAGGAAGTAAGCTAAGCTTAGCTAATTAGCATTGTTCACTGTGTACATCAGTGGCTGGCTGGAGGCTCCCTTAGTGTTTTGAGACACCGAGTGAACCCAGGGGGTGTTCTCCCACAGGGTGTGGCCCCCCCGTGGGGAAACAACGAGTGATCTGAACCTGCTGTTACTAGAAAATAAATGAAACTCATAGGAAGTAACTAGCAGTTTATAAAAGTTAAACATCTTTTAAATCCCGTCATACATTTTGATAAAACTCAACAACTCCTAACATACGAGTCCTACACTTTAATGATCTCGACGACTCATAACGTAAAGAGTCCCGAGTAATCATATATGCTTAAGCGTTCATCACGCGGTGCCTGGGGACCTGCATACTGCAGCAGGGGCCGTTGTTACCCGTTGCACCTAATGCCAGCCATGCGAGAACGCTGGTCGGCAAATTGGCAGTCTGTAGTATACCTTGTTATACCAACAGTCGGTCTACGCCACCACTACACATGGAACAATCACCCTCCAACACCACTACAGAAGGTGTACCCAATCACCACCACCACCACACACAGGGAGCAATTACCCTCCATCGCCACCACTCGGTGAGGTACACCTAATCCCCACCACAACGTACGGGACAATCACCCCCCACCAACACCCCTCGGTAAGGTGTAGACTCAGTCTAACCCCCCATCACTACACCAGACAACACCAACAGCCCCCCGGCGGAGGAGTCACCCTCACGCAAGACTGTACAACACCTCACCAGCTGGGCCACACACACACACACACACAGCAACAGGAGACCAGCGTGGCAAAGGAGGTACTGCAAAATTAGGATCAGCGCCCCCATATAGACACACCTCGCCCTCCCCACACTGCGTCTTGCGTCAGTCCCACCCCCTGAGATATAGAGGCACACCTCGCCCTCCCCACACTGTCTCTTGCCCTGTTCCCGAGCACAGTGTGCCTCAAATACCGCCATCGTCTTCCTTAAGACCACTGTTCGACGTCGAGCGTCACCCGATAAACCAGGACTTCACGCGCAACTTCCGTAACTCGCTTCCCTAATTTAAGGACCGCCACCCCAGGCCCTTCCGCCAGCGAGGACTCCCGTCTACCTCCGAGGACCTCCTTTGGCTTATCGTCCGGCTGACGAGAGGAACATGAAGAAGAGGTGTGACGTGGGCGGCCATCAGTGAGTGCAGGGGACGACGTCATGTCCCGCCTTGTCGTCCGCCAAAGACGAGCCCTGGGCCGCAACGACACGTCGCCTCCTGTGTGCTCTCTCTCTCTCTCTCTCTCTCTCTCTCTGCACGCGGGTGCTCACCTGCGCTACCCTCCCTCCCTCCCCGTCTGCTAATACCACTGTGGGCCAGACGGAGGAGACGTGGGGGCGGGGTAGAGAAGAGAGGAGTCGAGCACCTGACACTGGTTGCAGATGGGGACAGAAGAGGCCGCACTCAGATGGAGTGGCCCTGAGGGACGGCCGGCCTCCCGGCTAGCTGCTCTAGGGAGCAGCTAAGACCGCCCCCGCCCCCCAAGCCTCTCAGTCCTGGGGTGGGTATACACTGCGGCAGCGAGCAGCACTACCAATTCACACTAGTCCATCAAACACATACGATTACCCGGATGACTAAACAACCTCAAATTATCGTAAACTGTTACTCATAATAAGGAAACAATATCATCTATGGTATAACAAAGCATCACTGCATTGCGTTCGACACTATATATAGGAGTCTTCCACGCTGATTTTCCTGTATGGTACAGCGAATCTCTGTGACTGTAAGGTTCTCCTGTATGGTACAGCAGCGCATCTCCGTGACTGTAAGGTTTTTTCATGTGTGATACAGTGGATACAGTTAAGAAAAACAAGACGCCTAGCTTGAATACTTCAGGCGTCCCATTTCACAGCCTCTTTTTTTTATAAGGAAGATATCAAAAATCCCTTGAGAAATGATCTAAAAGTAGAATTAGGTTATGACTTGATTGTACCATCACGTTTCTGAGGCATCCATGAATTTGACAACGAACGAATTGTCAACCATCCATTTCTTTAAAAAGAAAAAAAGAAAATCAATGAAAAAAAAGAGAAAGAATTGCAATCATATGGAATTCTCTCAGTCTTTTGCACTATATCCATGTTGGCATTCGGCAAAGCTGGGGACCAGATTAAATCAGAAAAACCCAAGTGTGTTAGCTGGCAGACAAACCATTCACTCAAGCATCTATCTGTCTGGGGCAAGGAGGACGCATCCCAAACGTGCTGGGCTTAAATCCCTAGCATGGCAACGACTCCGGTGTATTTTCTCCGAAATTCCACCTTCGACTACCTCATGTACGCATACACACTCGAACCAACGAAACCATCCCTTTATATAGTCCTTTTATTTAAAACTTTGGCGTAAATCCTGATAGATTAACAGTGACAGAGTTCTACGTTAGGAGTTCCTATCTTGTAGCGAATCTCCCTCAAATCTTGTGTCCAAAATGCCACTTCCACCAGTCCGCCAGAGTGGCGGGTTCACCACCCCTGGACACACACACACACCCCCTCACCCCCTCCTCCTCCTCCTTGCCTCAGCCACCACCATCTTCCATCCACTCTCGCCTCATCTGTATGCGCGCTGACCCATCACTCCACTTAATGTCGGCAGTTAATAAGCCTTTGATTCCTAAGGACTCGGACATGTCACCTGTGATTAAACCTCCAGCCACCTCCCACCACCCCCCTCCCCAAGGGAGAATGGGGGAAGAGGCACAATGGTACGAGCTCTTCTCGAGTCCACGATGGTACGAAGATTGCGTTACGATGACACGCACACTCTGGGGCAGGCACGATGGGACGAACTCTGACCACGATTGGTGCCTGACCCTCGAGCACGACGGGTACGACCCTTGAGCACGGCGGGTACGTTCCCATGGGTACCACGGGGCCTTGGCCTGTAACCTAAAACCCTTAAAAAAGGACGAGGTCAAAAAAAGAAGAGAAAAGCAAGCCAGGTCATGACACCCAGAGGATCGTACCGACCGTTGAGCTCAAGGCGTCGCGTAACATCGTCCTCAAATTCTTTCATTGTGATGCTGTCTGAGGGCAGTGATGGACGAAGGGGTCAAGGCGCGTTTTAAGACCCTTGAGGGTCCATGTTGAAAGATAATCTCACGTTCTATTGTCGGACTGAGCTGCTGGGCGGGAGAGAGAGAGAGGACAGTGGGGCAGGGGCGATGTCAGGTAATTCTCACACGCCAGAGCGAAAGAACGATGCGAGTTGATGCTAAATGCGCCACTGGTGGCAAAGGGCGAGAGGGTCTCCTGGTAAGTGGATTCAATCTAAGTCGTTCTGGATTCCCTCCCACGTAGGTCCCCGAAGTCAAACCTGCACCAGATGAAAGCCGCAGAGGTCAAACTTGCATTAGGTAGAAGAGGCTGTTGAAGACAACACTTGCCTGTCAATTATTGGTCTTAAAGAAATGGGATCGCGAAGGGACTAAATATTGATCTATCTGAAACAGGTAGACGGGTGCACATAGGCACTTAGCAGATCCATTTTCCAACACAATGAAATGGTGAGCGAGACGTGTCTCGCGACACCTGCCACATGCTTCTGATATTATTGTACAGGGGTACCTAGTGACAGCACTAGGATCCTGATTAGGGGTACCTATTGACAGCACTAGGATCCAGATTCCTCTATCAAGGAATAAAGTACTGAAACTGAAACTGAGTAAGTCGTGCGTCAGGAGAATGTAGCAAGACTTGGAGGTTTACTAGATGCTGCCACAACTAGGCTATAGGTCCTACTGGCGCTTTGGACTATCTGGAGATGTTATTCATATGAATTGTAAAGTCTATGGCCAGAGATATGAACACAGACACACACTAGAGCACTGTCTTAGACTGTGAAAACAAACTGAATCTTTAAAGGATAGGATCCAAATAAACACCCTGCAGGAAACGACACAACACCTTTTTGATAATACCAGCGTCCCCTTTTTGCATCTAGCGGATATGGGTTTGCTATACGGAAAGACTATAAGGGTTACGTAACAAACCGACGCCGTCAAGAACTCATATGTCATTACTGGCCGCTGGGGCCTGACGAAGACCCCTCTGTGACCTCTGTAGTCCACAGGACGAGCAAAGCTGCCGTTGCGACAAAACTAGCCGCTGGCATCCGGAGGCACTCTCATCTACTGATGTCAGGTGACGTCGGAGACGAGGAATGTTACGGGGCCACCACTTCCGTATACACACCTTGCGAGAGGCGTGTCTGGGCGTCTGGTGGCGACCGGAGACAAACCGACCAGCCGGGAGCCGAGACGAGACCGGCGGTACCGCCCACACGGACACGCCACGACGCGGCGCTCCCATCTGGCTGACCAAGAGCCCTCCTTGCCCAATGCTTCCTCTGTCCTCCGGCCCCGTCGCTGGGCCTCGAAAACACACACACACCCACATCCGCTCTCACTACACCCACTACCACCACCGCCCACCTTCCAGCTACCGTACACACAGCCAGCCGAACTGGGTCTCTCTGTCAACAGCACCTGCCTACACGCGCCGCAAATAAACGCACGGGAAAAGTTGAGGCTCAGAACGTAAAATCCAAGCCGAGCTGATGGAGGCGGAAGCGGGCTAGCCAGCCAGCTCAGCTCAGGTGACATGTGAGCGGATGGCTGTAGTCAGCGTCCCACGGGAGACGACGCCTGCAGTTAAGCAGTGGTGGGGTGACCCCATGAAGGTCACCAGCAGGATCTGGCCCTACTGGTACCACCAGGAGGAACTGGGCCTCGCTGGTTACCAGGAGGAACAGGTCCCGCTGGTTACCAGGAGGGCCTGGGCCTCGCTGGCTACCAGGAGGCCTGGCTCTCGCTGGTTACCAGGAGGAACAGGTCCCGCTGGCTACCAGGAGGGTCTGGGCCTCGTTGACATCACCAGGAGGAACAGGTCCCGCTGGTTACCAGGAGGGCCTGGGCCTCGCTGACATCACCAGGCAACTGGTGCGGGCGCAGTCCCGTCTGTACGTAGGGTCAGGCTGTACACACACACCATGACAGCACCGCCAACTTTACCTTCTATTTCCACACTGGCCTGGCGCCTGGCTGGGCCTCCTCATGCCGGTGCCAGTAACGTCACACAACCCCGTAACCCCAGGCACCGCTGCACCGGGACGCTTGAGCACAGGCGGAAGCTGGTGGTGGTGGTGAGGTTGCTTGGTGGGGTTGGCGGGCGCCACCGGTAGCGCTGGAGCGGGATAAACGGGAAGGGATGGAGAAGAGGGTAGTACTCGCTAGGTGGTGAGGCAGGTGCCAGTACTAGGTTTGGGAGTCCGCCGATGGTGTCACTGGTGGCACTCAGGTGGAACAGGTGGAGATGCCATTGGTGGTGGTGGTGGTGGTGGAGAGGTTGCTGGTGGGAACCTGGTAGTGTGAGACGTCAGCAACAGGAAGCTGATGAAGGCCGCGGCAGAGCAGTCTCAGTTGGATTGTTTGAGTAAACACGGCCAGGATGATCCCTGGCAGGGATGGTGGGGGTGGAAGGGGTGAAGGAGGGTGAGGTGGGGGTTATTCTGCTAGTGAGGAGGAGGAGGAGGAGGAGGGGTCTAGCAGAGGACGGGGAGAGAGGCGTGAGGGGTGAGGTGTTGCAGGCCATGGGCTCCCAGTGTACTGCTGGCTATGGCCTCCCGGTGTGTTGCTGGCCGTAGGGGGTAACCATAGTTGGCGGCGTCTATCTGTTTGTTCCTCAGTGACTTCAGGATACGAGAGAGAAAAAGAGAGAGAGAGAGAGAGAGAGAGAGAGAGAGAGAGAGAGAGAGAGAGAGAGAGAGAGAGAATAAGCAGGAGGGGAAATGATAGGGGAAGAACAAGAAACACGGGGAAAGTCAAACAAGCGTAGATGGGGAACTGAAAAAAAACCAATGTTTGATAAAAACAAATCGAAAACAAACACGCAAAAGAACAGGACATGGCGACCGAGACTGCTGGGGAGGCTAGTGGAAGGAATGAGGGAAGGAAACAATTACGGTACAGCAATACGGCGGAGGGACGATGTCCGGGAAGCCGCGACTGACGTGGCGGCGCAAACCCAACCGACGAAGGCGACAGCGTCTGCAAGGACAAGGAGGGCGAGAGGTGTCCTCGGGCACCGCCGGAAAGGCAGACAATACGACGCTGAATAAACGCGAATTGGAAGACCAGCAGAGAGCAATGCGTTGGTCAGCAGGAACGCAGCCGCATACATATATCACAGTCTTCTCTCTGATCACCAGTACGGCTTCCGTAAGGCGAGATCCACTGGTGATATTCTTTCCTATCTTACT
>JAYMFT010162585.1:0-12395 GCA_038088735.1 Panulirus argus | reverse complement strand
CTCTCTCTCTCTCTCTCTCTCTCTCTCTCTCTCTCTCTCTCTCTCTCTCTCTCTCTCTCTCTCTCTCTCTCGGGCTCTATACACGCAAGAGCAACTGCTCTACGAAAACCCTCTTCTGCTCCAGCGTTTCCCACCATAGTCACAGCTGTTTTCTTCTCTTCTTTTACAGCATACGTCTACCAGCTTCGTATCCTATTTATTCTGATAGCAGGCTTATATACATGCATGCATCGCTCACTCTGCCCCCGTTTTCCTGTATTGTATATCCGTGCTGAAATTGCCTCTCTCATTACAAAGGAATTCAAACTGCAACAGACCGCTTGGTTCCTTCTAGGCTTTGAAAAAAAAAAAATCTTATATTCACTCGACAATATAATCTTTTTTTCTTTATATTCACTCCACAATATAATCTTTTTTTCTTTTTCCAACTTGTGTTTTCTCTCTCTCTCTCTCTCTCTCTCTCTCTCTCTCTCTCTCTCTCTCACTCTCTCTACCTCATTATCTCTCCATTATTTTCCCTTTTAAACCTCATCATTCTTTTTTCTTTCCTTTCTGCTTTATTTCCTTTCTTCATGCGAAATCACCCCGTTGGAAAAGCGTTAACCCCGTTTCCCCACGAAATAATGATGTTCTGTGCCTTAAATATTTTTGTTTCGTTTTTCCGTTTTCACGTTTCTTCTTTCTCTCGGCGAGTATTAAACACACACACACCCATCTCCTGCTTTAACTGCCTCAGGTCCCACGAACTTTCCCCCAACCCACCTCTCTTTCTGTCGCAACTTGCACCAACTTCGTCGTCTCTCCGTTTCCTCGGCGCCCTTGCAAAAAAGAAAAAAAAAAAAAAGAATCTTTTTCTCTTTCGCAAACTTTTGCTTTTCTCCCGTAGGTAAAATCACGCCTGGTTCAAAATTTTTTATGAAAAGTTCAAGTCAATATCAGGTTTCCCCAGTCATCATTCCCACTCTTGCAGTTCTGGACGAGTTCCTCAGAACGATCCTTATTACATATTCTCTTTCGTTTCTATCTTCTCTTACAGTCCATTTATCAGGGAGATCATATTTTTTTTCTTGTCTTTATTTTTCCACTTTCTAGTCCACCACTTCTATGCCAGACTGGGGGAAAAAAGAGGGGGGGGAGGGTAGGGAGGGGGGGGGTGGGGGGGCGTGACAGGAGACTGGTGAGCAGTGGTTTCCAATCACTAGCTCTACTGAGGCGTTTTGGGCTTTGGCCAGACTCCGTCGGTTCGAGCTCTCTCAATGTCGGAGGCGAATTACTCTGGCATCATCTGTACGCCAGTCCTATTAAGGGGCTGTGAAAGCCTGATGATCGTGCTGAATTGCTAGAGAGAGAGAAAAAAGAAGCCTGGTGACCATGTTGAATGGCTACGGAATCCTGGTGACTACTGTAAAATGCTATAAACGCCTGGCGATTAGCTTGAATTGCTATGAAAGCCTGGTGACCCCGATGATTTGCTACAAAAGCCAGGTGACTTATGTTGAATTGCCCACAGAAAGCCTGTCGACAACGCTATATTGCCGTAAAAGCCTGGTGTGACCGTGTTGAATTGCCGCAGAAGCCTAATGACTACATTAAATTGCTATGAAAGTGCTTGGCAAATCATGGTGATCCGCTCTTAAATTCTGATGACAACGCTGAGTAGCTATAAAAGCCCATATGGACTAGAGAAGCTAACTTTCGCGAGAGAGAGCAATACGTCCTGTTCACAACGAAGGTAGAGACAGACAAACGCATCCTTAACCACACACCCCCTGATAAACCTTGACTCGCTTTACCATCGACAAACGCATTTTCACATCAACCTTGACAGACCACAATTCACTTCGCCCTCGACAAAGTCATTCGTCTCAATTTCACCCTCAGCAAAGCCGCCCCCACCACACACACACACACACACACACACACACACACACACACACCTTAGCTACACCCACATGCTCACCATACTTAAATCTTCGGTGATCTTCATCACAATCCTCGATACACTGGCCTTAAGGAATGGGTCAGAGGTTAGCATATAAACCATACTATCTTTCTCTCGTCTTCACTACATCGCTGGTCCTTCAAATTGAGCCGTTTAGGGAGTCGGGTTCAGACGCATCCTCACTCTACTGGCCTTTGATGTGACTCCCACAGGCTTAGGTCAGGTCAAATGCGTCCTCTCCTCATCTTCGACAAGCGCCTCGTCATTGCAGCCTCCACATAACCCCCCCGAACTCCACCTCACCCCTCGACCAGCACATCATCTTTTCACGCCTGACCCCTTCATCTTCGCTACGCCCCCGATGCCACTGGCCTGGTTTGGTGAGGACGCGTTTCTGAACCGTAAGGGGCCAGGTTCGAGCGCGTCTTCATGAAACCTAGTTTAGGGTGCTGATTGTTGCGAAGAAAAAAAAGAAAAACTGAACAAGAAGAATAGGAAGAAATTGGTTAAATCTCTTCTAACCTATAGCGAGGAAGATGTCATCATTCTCTTCATTGGTCCTCAGCCAATCGGGCAAAACTCATAGATGGAAAAGAATCAAGTCTCCACTCGCGTCCTACCAAACAGATGATCTAATTCTATAAATTCTGGATTATCAAGTTTGCTAAGCGTTGGATTTTGATCTCAAATTAAAGACCCTGCCTTCGCCATCGCCATCATCACCACCCCTCTGTCTCCAACACACTGTACCATCGTTATCAACAACTATTTTTAACACCATCATCGCCAAAGAGATCGCCACCAATCACCAGCGCCAGCAACACCACCGAAAGAAACGCCAACACACCAGCTACGACAACTACTCCCGACAATGGCATTTCCCCACCAACCCCATCGTGACTACCACCAACACTAATCGTCAACCACCAACACTACCACCAGCCACGACCAATAACCACCACCACCACCACCACTAACACTACCAACTACCACCACCACCAGTAGCACCAACAGTACCACCAACTACCACCACTACCACCATCCATCATCACCACCACCACCACCATCCATCATCACCACCGCCCCCACCACCGCCCATCCTTGCCATGTATCTTTGCATTACTTCCTCTTCCTCCCTTTTCTTCCCCCAGGACCGACTAATGGTTTCAAAACAGCGAGGGGAGGGTGGCACACAGGCACAGGATGGACGAGGGCTTATGGCATTGGTCCTTTGAGTTGTTTGTTAGTTTGTGTGTCTCGTCCGATGACACTTGCCTAAAAAAAAAATAAAAGTTTCTGAATAACGAGAAAGTCATCTGTTTTAGGTGGTGGAGGGGCCGTTGCACTTCACTGGGAGAGGAAAATATCTTTTCTCTTTAAGAATATAGAGCATTAGTTAAAGCGCAAGCGATAGATTCCGTAATATAGTGAATAATGTTGATAACTTTTATCCTTCTGTACAGAAGTTAGAATCAGGAACGACGAGTCGCAGTCATAAGGTTTAGATACGTTAGTTGTTTGTCAGAAAGTCGTGTACTGAAGTTAATAATTTGGTAAGAATTTACTTTATACGTCGGTAATATAAATTCATTAAAAAAAACCTGGCCTGGCTTCTGTTATTTAAGTGTTTGTCTCGATATTCATAATCCTGAATGTTTGCCATACGATAGAATTTACGTTTGTGTTGTAGCCATTAGTTCGTAAACCGACCGGAACTTAAAAGTAAGCTAAGGGGAGATTTATGAAAAGATTCTTGTTATCATTGTTAGAAAACTGCCGATGAACTGTGTTCCAGGCTCCCCGACAGCTTCTTTCGTTGATGGTTTAGACCAAAATGAGAATATTGCTCTTAAATTTCCATTCACGTGGATGGTGGCATATAGACCTGCGTTGCTCACAGCGAAAGCTACCGGGATGTGTTAGGTTCAGCAAACAGCGGAGGAACCAGCTACCTCCATTAGGAACAACAATCTCTTTTTTACGATCGCTGGGAGCATCGTAAGTGGAAACAAAGCTTAATGAGATTACGTTAATAGGAAGGATATATATGATATCAGATATATTAACGTATGAAATCTTCTCGATAAAGATCATGTATTCACGCCCATGGCTGATATGTCGTCATATACTTAGATCATTGTTTTATTGGACATAGAAACCAAAAAAAATAATTAGAACTTCACAGTGAGGGCAAGAGAGAGATACCATTTAGAACATGAATCCGGGGGCTATCGTATCTCCTGTTATAGAAACAAATCAATGAAGCGAATGAACAAAACGATCGAATTCTACTGATGATTTATATTTTCAACCCGAAAAAAAATGAAAAATTTACCGTGCCTTTTCCATACCTGACATTGACTGTCGACTGGTCCGGCGGACGATCGAGTGGAGACATCCGATGAATCTCGCACCCGTAATGTAATCAAATCTAGACAAATCACGCCAATAGCAATGCCGAACGACATGATAAATCACCGCAAAGCACAACAGGCCGAATACCCGGGGAAAATTCCCCACTGTTAACAACGCATCATCAAAACAAAACGTATTCCTATACCGATGAATTGAAGGGAGAACAAAAACATTCCACGATTAAATCAATTGAATTATTTAGCCCATGCGAGTTTTTTCTCTTTCTTTTTTTTTTTCAGTACTACGTAAATTTAATCAGTGAATTTGTTGTAAACATTAAAACTGTCAAATATATATATATTTTTTTCTACTCTTCGGATTAATCGTTAATTACAATTTTCCGTTCATTTTGCATTTAATTTTGTATTTTTTTTTTTCCTATTTAAAGTTTTTGTTCATTTTATGTTTTGTGTCAAATCCCCATGAGCACGACGGTACGACCATTGATTACGACGATACGACCCTTGAGCACGACGGCACGACCCTTGAGCACGACGGTACGACTCTTGAGCACGACGGTACGACCCTTGAGCACGACGGTACGACCCTTGAGCACGTCGGTACGACCCTTGAGCACGACGGTACGACCCTTGAGCACGACGGTACTATCCTTGAGCACGACGGTACGATCCTTGAGCACGACGGTGCGACCCTTTGGAATGATGACCGTAATATCCAAAGATCGTACCGTTGCGCTCAAGGATCGCACAGGAATATTTTGGTACAGTGACCTCCAGCTGTTGAAACATGACAACTTGCACAGAGAAGCTAGAGCGTGTCCACTGACATTGAAGCCACCCATGACCACTGACATTGAAGCCACCCATGACCACTGACAGTGAAGACACCCAGGTCCACTGACATTGAAGCCACCCATGTCCACTGACAGTGAAGCCACCCATGTCCACTGACATTGAAGCCACCCATGTCCACTGACATTGAAGCCACCCATGTTAACTGACAGTGAAGTCACCCATGTCCACTGACAGTGAAGCCACCCATGTCCACTGACAGTAAAGCCACCCATGTCCACTGACATAGAAGCCACCCATGTCCACTGACATTGAAGCCTCCCATGTTCACTGATATCTCTTTTTTTCCGAAATAAAACAATTTACTAACACTATACATATCAATTAAGAAATAAATGGAATATCGCCGTTGTTGGAATGAAACGGTTGACATTTCCAAATAAAGTGCATGGGAGTGCATGGGAGTGCGAATGGCGGTAATAGGGAAGCATAAGTCATGCGGATATGCTGATGTCGGCGAGCATAACTCCTCACTCGCGGAAATACTGGTATGAGCAGATGTATACTTGTCCTGGATGTGCTGGTGTGAGTATACATAAAGTATATCCACTTTCCGTGGGTATGCCGTACTTCATGACGGATATGTTTAATATAAGCGGACGCACTTGCCTTAGATATAGTGAAATAAGCGTATATGTGATATACTTCCCGCAGATATACTGATATAAGCGGACATAATTGCCCCGGATACCCTCGTGCGATGAGACACGAAATTAACTCAATAAAATGTTACGAGACGACTTATCTCTTCTAATGAGACGTAATAAATTTTCTTTTTGTCTTGTTTGAGAACATAGTTAGCTGGGGAGACCCTCCTTCATTAGTAGGATTAAGGATTACGTGGGGAATCCTCCTTATCGCCAAAGGATGTCTTCCGAGATTTTTGGAGGATCTCTTCAAGACATGAAGGCGAATGGGTTAACTTTACTAATCGTGTATCTTATATTTAATTCCAGAACCTCTTATTTGGTGCTCCTGAACCTTCCAGGATGCGCTTCAATATATATATATATATATATATATATATATATATATATGTGTGTGTGTGTGTGTGTGTGTGGAATTTAGAAAAAATATTCAAAGGCGACGAAGTATCTGTTAATCATGTGATGCGTAAATTTCACACAATCGATTTCCTTGAATGTGTAGACATAAAAGCTTTGTGGTAAAAAAAAGAAAAAGAAAAGACAAAAAGCATTTGTGAAGCTAAAATTAAGAGAAAATGCACTGAATTCAAAATTTATTGAAGATCTAAATTTTTTCCCGTCTGTCAAGAATGCGAAATGGCGCAGGAGAAAACAAAAACACGAATTCGTAAACAGATCGTGAGACGAGGTGTTTGCTCGCCTCACCGCCATTAACAAGACGCTCTTAGACCTCGCCTTCAGACTACCCCGCTGACTCGGGCCCATAAAACAAATGAGTTACGAGAGCAAGTGTGTATCCTGGTCTGACGACGCGCGTGTTAGTTCCCATAGATCGCCGCTAGAGGGATGTTAATAGTTACACATGTCATGAGACGGGGAGGAACGGCAATGCCCGCCAGACGTAATGTACTACGTGATCCACACGATGAGATAGGAGCGTTTCCGCTCACGTGGGATATTTGCACGTGCCAAAGTGCGTAGACGAGATTTTATTAATGATTTGGCACACTGTCGGAGCAACGCGGGGGAGATGAGGAAAATCTCAAACAGCTGATTAACCCGTAAACATGTCTGCCTGTAAAGTCCCTCTCTCGTACTACGTTTTGTATGATTTTTTCTCTTTACGTTTTTTTAAGTAACAAATGATTATTCTACTGAGCGCAATGCGTGAAAGTAGAGACAAAAGTAGCTTATAATTTCTTCGAGCAGTCATTTCAGGTCTGTCTTTTCTCGTGGAGAAAATCTCTTTACGATTTATAATAATTTAGAAATAGAAAAGAGATGTTAGAAATCCATCGTTGATAACCTCCATTACACGAGATGTGGTTCTTGTGTCTCCTCGTCCATTTGCGTTCATAGACCCGAACCATTTCAGGGAGCCCTATTCGGCCCTCTCCTTCAAAGTGCGTTTGCTACCGAGCCTCCTCCTGACCATAATCATGCCCTTATGCGGTGGACCATCTCCTAACTAAACCCTACTGCCCTTAGACACTTCGGTGCCAGCACGTCCACCCTCTTCCTTTCCACGTGTATTATAGGACTACGACTCTCAGCCCATAAAGCACTTCTGAGACAAACGTATCCACCTTCGGTTTAAAGACAACGATTTCTTCTTCTTCTTCTTCTTCTTCTTCTTCTTCTTCTTCTTCTTCTTCTTCTTCCTCCACACACACACACACTTCTTGCGGCAGCCATGACCTCACACCTCCTACTTCCACCTCATGGCTCACTTCAGCCCCCCGTTAGGGATCCATTTGCTGCTAGTCCATTCCCAAAGAGTAAGGCAGTCCATTTCCTTCTGGTCCTCCCCATTTAGATTTACACTCAGACCATCCAGTCTCTCTCTCTCTCTCTACCACCTCTAACCACACAATGCTGCGCTTCGTTACTCTTACTTTCGCTCACATTTGCTCCCAGCTTGCTCCTTTTCGCACACTTCCCCAAACACTGTCGCCAGCCGTCCGGAGTTGTTGTCTCAAGAAGCGTCTGCCACCAAAACTGTGTCGTCTGTTAACAATAACTGATTCTTTTTCCCCACGGCTGCCCTCCCCACACTTAAGCCCCAGGATGCTGCAGTCCTTCCTCTCGCCTCCAATAGCTTCTCTCATCACCCCGTCCATAAGGGTATGAAAGCAGTCATGGTGGCATTACACGTCCTTGACACAGACCATCCCTCACCGGGAACCAGCTACCCTCCTCCCTTCTCACTAGCATTCTTGCCATACCCTCATTTCAATAGTTCCTGATTGCATATATTAACTATCCAATTGCCACATATGTATATGTGTGTGTGTTTTGTATGTGTGTGTTTTGTGTGTGTATGTGTGTGTGTGTGTGTGTGTATGTGTGCGCGTGTGTTTGTGTATCATGTCAATACCGCTCCAGCAAAGCTTATATCACCTCCAGACATCACGTGATTGCCTCCGCCTCTCGCCATGACCCCTTGACCTATGAGAAATGCGTCATCGATGCGCGCCCGACTCCCTCGACCAATAAAAAAAAGCCCTTGATAGTGCAGCCATGTGTCCCTCGACCAATAAGAACCATTCGTCGTGGTGACATCATGGGTATGTGCGTTCGTTCGTTCGATGCCTGGATGGAAATGCAGTACGGGTGTGTGTGTGTGTGTGTGTGTGTGTGTGTGTATGGATGTCATTACCTGTTAGTACGATACGAGAAGGATTTTTTTTTTTTTTTGTACTCGTGGGGCCTCCCCCCCAACTCCCCACCCCGCCATCTCTGGAACTATGTATATACCGTCACATGTTTTTTTAAACTTTTGTATACGCAAATTTTTTGTTTGGGTAACCATTTCTGCCATTGACACGAATGATATCAGAATCTTAGTAAGAATAAGGAACGAAATATGTATTATCATTATTATTATTATTATTATTATTATTATTATTATTATTATTATGAGGTGGGATGAGGTCTGATTTCGTTATAAATTAAAGGGAAATGGAATGTTGCTAGAAATACAGTTTCAAAATGCCAGATTGTTCGGATATACCCATGAAGCTCTTTGATACATATGTATATGTATATTATATAATCAAAATACTCTTATCCTTCCGTAAATTACTCAGCCAGAGGACAATTCCTTTCTTGTTCTGGAGAACTCGGTAAGAAATTTTGGGTACCACAATTTCTTTATTTTTTATCATCCTATATTTTGCTCTGGCAACTTTCTACTATTCTAAAGCATCTGAAAACGGTTTTTGTTATATTAGATGCCACTGATATGAATGCTTAGACACCATTCTTAGAAAGCAGCATTTAGCTAAAGCTTAGAGACCACTCTGAGAAAACGGCATAAAAGCCAAAGCTTAGATTAGCCTGAGAAAGCAGCATTAAGCTGAAGCTCAGATACCGCTCTGAGAAAGTAGCATGAAGCCAGAGCTTAGAGACTGGTCCGACAGAGCGGCATTGAGCTAAAGCATAGATACAGGTCTGAGAAAACAATGAGCTAAAGCTTAGAGCCCACCCTGAGAGAGAGAGCAGCATTAAGTAAAATTAAACGCAAGAATGAAGTCGACAAGCTTAATGACGCCACCGGAGTCTCTCGTTAACGCAATGATACGAAGGACAAAATTTAGGGCGGTGTCTTACCTCACGTGACGGCAGTGCCCACACGCCCCTGAGGCATCAATCTTCGGGAGGCGCGGCTCGTATTTCCCAACCCCCCTCACCCCCCCCACCCCCCACGCCCCTCACAGTAATACTACCAGCTTGCGGTGCATCGTCTCGTCATGCCCGTCTGGTCGCGGTGGCCGGTGTTTCCCATCATGCCACGAACAGTGTTGAATACGACATTGCAGTATGTGTGTGTGTGTGTGTGTGTGTGTTAGCTGTCAAGCTGTTTCACGGACCGTGTCCGCGGCAATGACTTCTGAGGGCGCCGAAGAAGTAGTGACAGATTCACCGCTCCTGGGGGCGCCATACACACACACGCACACACACACACACACACACACAGAAAGGGGCAAGGCTTGGCACCGTGCCTAAGGAGGTATGGGTGTGCGTGGGCGTAGGGGGGCGGCGTCTGCATGGTGGGGGTGAGGGAGAGACGTTGAGGAAGGGAGGGAGGGAGGGAGGGTGGTGGGGGAGGGGGAGATGGGTGGGTGGCACTGAAAACACCTGCGGAGTCATCATAAACACACACACACACACACACACACACGCCTCATCCGCCGTGGCACAGTGCCTCAAGATCAGTCATGTGGGGAGGGTGCCATGGATGAGGCGTAGGTCCGCGGTGAGTTCTGGAGGAGTAGTGTTGCGATGGGGTGGTATTCAGGGTGAAGCCCGTCCGTCCAGTCCCGTCCAGTCGTGTACTGGAATCATATATATATATGTATATATATATATATATATATATATATATATATATATATATATATATATATATATATATATATATGAGTGAAATTTGTGACTGATATTCTCTTCAGGTGAAAACTTAAGCTCAGCAATACCGAACAAAGAGGAAGAACTGATAACTAAAGAAATTGCAGCAGAAATGAGTGGTTTTGATGAAGGAAAATGGGAAGAGAAATGGGAAAATATGATATGAATTGTGAAATAGAAAATTGAGTGAATTTCGAAAATATATGAAAACGGAAACACTGCGCGAGTGACAGAACTAATGTAGAACAAAACGATATCCCCCTTTTAAACGTGTTATTGTAAATAAGTGTGAAATAGTGAAAAGAAGTGGAACAAAGGAAAAAAAATAAGAGAAAATTTAAAAGAAAATAATCCATGAACTCTCTTGGGCTCTCGAATAACTTACGTAATATATGTATTATACACACACACACACACACACACACACATACACATACACACACACATGACAGGAGGTCTGGGAGCTATATTGCCCCGTGGACATATTACAATCCTGTGGAAGTCATCACCAATATTAAACAGCGTAACTGAGCCGGAGCGTGCTGCCCGGGACTAACTCAGTCTGTCCACAATATACCACGAGAGAAAACACGCTGTGGAATGGGCGCCCGCAATCCCACGGGAGAGCAGATTGGTTTTGTGTGTGAAAGATTATTATGAATAGTTAAACAGAAGGCGGTAAAGAAAGATTTTGTGTATCCCAGTGGTAGATGTGATTGTCAAGAGGTTGTCACACATTCCAGTCTCAGAACACGATTGGGGAAAACCAGGTTACGAGGGGGGTGCCACTGAAGGACAGGGCTGCCGAGGAGACGACCGAGGATTGATTCTACCAGAGAGCAATGCTGGGGCAGGAGTGGGAGAATAAAACTGTGAGGGAATAAAAACTGTGTTAGACTTGGTTTCAGATAAAAGATACGACCCTCTCTTTCCAGAGAGACGGTTTTGTGTATATCTGCTTTTACCTCCCTCGCCTGTTTCATCGCCAGCTGGAAAAAAATGAAAGAAACAAATTGAAACCAAAAGAATTCAGAATGAAAGGGAGAAAAACGTGTTCGAGGTTAATTGTTCTTGAGCGGTTATCATGAGATCACATGGACAGCCATAAAAGCAAAGTGGAATGATAAATGTTTCGTTGTCTCTCATACCCCTCCCCCCCAGAATATTCATAATGGTAGAAATGACGATGAATATCTCAATCACGCGAAAGATTCTGCAGCTCTACGCTGGATCAGAATGCGATTAGTTGCGTGACTGTAATAATGCTCGTCAAGACTCGTTGGGCTAAGGGAGTCAATGACTACTGAGTACCAAAGGACGCCACGGGTCAGAGCGGAGAGCCGAGGCAGACCATCCACTGGGATGGAACTCGATTCAGATCCAGGGGTTGCGAGAGACGAAGAAAAACAACAACGCCCAGGACCACCACCACCACAACCACAGCCACAACAACCACCACCACAGCAGCGCCAACACAACGTCCTCGGTTCTACTTCCTCCACCTCCTCTTCCTCCTCATCGAGGGCTGGCAACCTGCGGAGCCTCATGTCCATCGTGGAGCTAATGAAGTGCCCCGGATTCCTTCGCGCTTTGTCTAATGTAATTTTCGGATCACTGTCCTGCTTCCATCGACCCTTTTAAACCCCAAAGTAGGGAGAGAGACCTGTTATATCTCTTAGATTCTCTCTTTTATAATTATTTTTTTTTATGTACTATATCCCCGAGCTGATTAACCTGAGGCTGACTTGTAAAACGCTGTTGTGATTCTTACTAATTCATGGTTTCGTTCGAATCGTCCGGGGTTAAAGGTCATTGGTCCTGATTCATGCAGCTGAAATATTTAGGTATTACCACAGTCACTTCGTTGTTCGATGAACGGATTAGATGAGTGACTGAGGTAAAAGCCCTTCATTTGCATGGCCTCTCAGATCGTTTGTCCTATTACTTCCCCTTTCCTTACTTACCTTCCTACCTAGAATATTTACCCACCTATCTATTTGCCCAATACCCAGCCATAGCAACCAAAGGCTTGCCAAAATTGTTTTCCACATAACCAAAATATATCGTGCATAGTGTCTATGGTATGGTGAGTGCATATATATATATATATATATATATATATATATATATATATATATATATATATATATATATATATATTTATATATA
>JAYMFT010162584.1:0-26411 GCA_038088735.1 Panulirus argus | reverse complement strand
GCCATCGGCAACTCAAGGGTGTGCCGTTTTGATAACTGCTTCTTTCCCTACACATCGAAGCTCTGGAACTCTCTACCCTCTCATGTCTTTCCCAATAACTATGACCTGGCTCCTTTCAAGCGACATGTTTTTCACTTTCTCAAAAATTTGTAAATACTTTCCCTGTCTGTTTTTCCACCTTTCTTAATTCTCTCCATATTTCAATTAGGGCCCGGCCTTGATGTGGACTTTTGTCCGTAACTGGAGCCTTCAACATAAGAAAAAAAAAAAGATTTTCTATGACAGAGAGATTGAAGGGGGAGAAAGAGAAATATAAATAACTCTTTTTCCCTAAAAGTCCCAATAAACCAATGATACTATTAGAGCATTTGGTCTTATCTTGAAAATTATAAATTTAGACATGAAATTCCTGTCAACCAATGCTTCTCCAGAGCAGCTATCTCTAGCTTACCAGATATTGAAAATATGTAAAGAGTGGCTATCAGAAACCAATTTTCAAAGATGAAAACGAATTATGATAAACCTCTGATATTCTGTTCATTTGTACAAATAATGGTACTGTATTAACATATCAATAATTAGATGTATATAGACACATGAATATTTTTTAACTTTTCAAGAGTTGCAGAGCAAATAGTTGGTACATTTTTTTAAGATATCAAACCTTTGGTGAGCCCATCTTGAGAAGGATCCCATTATTAACCCATTCATTGCTGTTTCTGACCACTCCTTTCCATATGATTCCCCTACATCCTTACTTTTGTCACCCCCACATATCCTCACTAGTTTTAAAATCATTTACCATTGAGAATAAATCCATTCATTGTCACCTTAAATTAGTAGCTGAAGAATGTGATATTGTCCACAGTTCACTGAAGCTGGTGTACATCTTCAGTGTGAACCCATACCTGGGTCCTCTGCAAGTGTCCCTCTCCAGGATGGTGGTTGACATCCTGAAGTTCATCTTCCTCTACCTCCTCACACTTTTTGCATTCTCCTGTGGTAAGAAATGCAAGGGAAGAGTTAGTAATTCACAGTGAATATATGTAGGGCCTGGATAGGTGAGCATTACATGGGGAAGATGATTATTGTACAAAAAGGGTGATTAGGGCATGAAAAAGATGAGTAGTACATGGAAATAGTGACTTTGTAGTACATGCAGTGAACATTTCATGCTACCCCTGCCATTTAGCAAAATTTCATCATGAGAAATTACGGAGAGGAGGTTAATCTCTCCTTTTTATCGTGCCCTAGCCTTATCTCTTAGTAAAATTTCATCAAAGGTGTTCATAAGTAATCACTTACCCCATCCTTCTTTCCCAATCTTAATCATTCATCACACTCACATCTCCCTCCTGCAGGAATGAACCAGCTACTGTGGTTTTATGCTGACTTGGAGAAGCAAACATGTATTGAGGAGGGAAGCAAGGGAGATGAAAATGACAAAAACACAACTGACATGCCTGGTACAGAGGACATCAGACCCAACGTTGACTCCTGTATTGTTTGGCGAAGGTTCTCCAAGTAAGTTTTACAGTAGCTCTGGCTTTAATTCCTTTATGATAATGATGGAAATGTTCAGAACATACCTGTAATATTGGTAAAGTTTGCATTAGTAGTAATGTTAGTGTTAATAGTATATGCAGAGGTAGTTTCAGATCTTATCAGTGTAACAGTCATTCAGAAGGACTGGGGTAGGGTCTTAAAATAACCCTTAAAAGACGGAGCAAAGAAAGTTTAGGTAGGTCCCTGGGATGATGGGTTTGATCAGAAGAAGAATAGAATATATATATATTTCAGTCTTATTATTTAATAGGAATTATCAAGATAAATGAAGAAAAGATATCTGGTAAATTAACTTTATTTGTTACTGTATTGGTATTCAAACTTGGCACATCACACAAGTTATCATCACTTAGAGTTTCTTGAGTTTTTTCTCTTTTAAATCTCAGTGATTTCAGCATAAGGTAAACCTTCAGTGACACTGGAAAAATAATTCTTTAAGATTTATTGCTGTTGGTGCTAACAAATATTTATATAATCGTTGCATTTAGTGCATAGATGCTCACTAACATGGTAAGGTAATGGAAAATGACTTTATGAGTGCAACACAATACAGTGCAAAGCAAAACATGCTGTAAATGCAGCACACAAATCAAAATATATTATGTGTTATTCTCTTCTTTTTTTTACTGTAATCTTTATGAAAAAAATTCATGCTTTACAGTACCTTTGTATGCCATTCTGGTTAGTCTTCACTGTTTTTCATATAACAATGGAATATGCATTGAGAATTTCATGTGCTTATATCACCCAATGTATTATATTTCATCTTGAGCAAATTAACTTGTACCCACTGTTCAAAGATGTCTTGCCTTCATAACATTAATTTTTCTTATATAGAAGAAAAAATTATCAGTCATTCTGAACTCTTCCACAAAAGTATCCTAAACCTTTACAGTACAAAGAAATTTCAGTATAACTCTAAAGTCACTAACCTGTATCTGTCTTCTTATATCCTTTGCCTCCCTTACAGCCTCTTTGAGACCACCCAGACTCTGTTTTGGGCTGCCTTCGGTCTCATTGACCTAACTAACTTCGAGCTGACAGGCATCAAGCCATTCACCAGATTTTGGGGGATGCTGATGTTTGGCACATACTCCGTCATCAACGTCATCGTCCTTCTTAATCTCTTAATTGCTATGATGAATCATTCTTATCAGCTGGTGTCCGTAAGTTCTGTAAGTGTTTGCCGCCATGACCGTAAGTGCCCCAAGGAGCACCACAGGGGCGACGCCAACCATATTAGACTAGCCACCAGTCACCTGTATCTTCAAGTTATAGAAACTTCCCCATTTGTCCAAACTACTACTCCTATATTTACGTTCCCATAACGTTATTATTATTTGGTTGAATGGTTGGTGGTTCAGGACATGACTTAAGACTGTCCTGTGGGCACAGTGCGGAAATAGCAGCTTAAGACTGTCCTGTGGGCACAATGCGGAAATAGCAGCTCCAGTAAGTTTGAAATTATATGCACCTAGTGTATAAAATGTTTGCATTTAGTCTGTGATATAAATAAAAGAGTTTGCATTAGGTACATCTGTTGAGGATTATTTGCACTTAGTGTGTGTAATTAAATGCACCTCGTGTATGAACAAATGCACTTAGTGTCACAGCATACTCTCACTAACAGCATTTGTTGACTTTTAATAATTTTGATAGTATGATGAACTGACTACATAGCACTAATAAGTTTATGTGTGTTTAAACACATTTTCAGCTATATACCAAGTTTATATCAAGTCAGTTTATATCAAGACATTACTAAGTTGTAGCACCAATTGGGCCACCCAGTGAGTACATTACACCAAAATGAATACAGGAAGTATATTCAGACTACATGGGAAAATTGCATACTTCTTTTTACTAACCACCTTAACCCTTACTCAACCCTTTCCTGCTGTCATTAGTTACCTGTATTCCATACATCAAGGCAACACTGATATTAGTGACTGAATATTTTTCTAGTTTGGGTTTCCCAGTAAAATTTCAAACATTTTCCCTCAACTTTTCTTCACATCCCCTTTTCAACCTTCTCCCTCGTTCCTTCCCTATTACTTTCATCTTTGCTGTGGTCACCTGTCTTGCATGTCTTGTGACATACCAATACTCATCCATGCTTCCCATCTCCCTCCTGATCCCCATAAGCCTCTGCTTGCCACTCACAAGTATTTTGAAATCTGTGATTCGCACTATTCTCAACAGTGTGGATGCTTGTGGTATTCCTCTGCAATCTGCTTGATTGTGGACTGTTGATTTACAGAAGAACACGTTTACTAATTGTGTATCATCACATACTTTTCCTGTACTTTTTTCTTGGTTATTAGTTTAGCATTCAGTTTCTCTGTTTTTTGAGTAGAGGAAAGATGCCATCACCATTTGTTTGTTAGACCCTCCATGCACTCCTTGGGCTTGTGAATGGCAAGGCCATTGTTGTTCGCACTGTCAGTACTGTATCATTTCTTTTCATCTGTATGTAAAGTCATAAAGCATAATTATCACTTTAGTCATTGGTGAGAAATCGATTCCAATTAAGTAAGTACACCACAGTGCTTGGTACACACCACACTAGCGATATTAAACAGCAAAAGTTAATTCTCTTATTCTTGATATCTACATTTACATACAAATGGAATTCATAAATTTTTCTTGATTCCTGCTTGGTATTGACAACATCATTTTGAGATTTACTTATTTCTATTACTGCAAATTTGCTCCTCCTTTTGTCACTTACATTGTTGAATGAGACAGACTCTGTCTGTTTTATATACTGATACTTCTTTAGTCTCATTAGTTATATCTGCAATTTTCACATAGTGTTATTTTTACATGAGACAGACACCATTCACTTGTATCTATACTGCTTGAAAAGGTATACTTCAATCCTTGATTTATGCCAGATAGTTTACAGCCTCACTTTTGATGATGAAACATGTAGAATTTTGAGTAAACTCCTATTTTGAAAATCTTGATGTAATTTTCAATGAATATATAGCCTTTCCACTTGTATATCATGATAGAAAGATGCTGCACATTTGTCTGAGGAAGCAGTATGCAGGTTTCTGCATAGCAAGTGAAGCATATTCTTTCCTCAACTGTAGCCTTATATCCCTGTCTATGATGTCCCTCCCTGCACTACCTCTCCCTTGTGTCATTTTGATTCATTCTACTTCATCCCCTCAGGTCACAGATTGGTTAAGTAATTAATGAAGAAGTCATGACCCTTCCCCATTTGCACCCTGTATCAACTGTTCCAATATATTCATGAAGTCAGAGAGGCTTAGATACCATAATCAGATTTAAAGTATAGAACATGATACTGCTTAATGAATAGGTAACACAGCTAGATACAGTTTCAAGGGAGCTATAATTATTTTCTTATTTGTTCATGTTTATTTGTAATTTTTCTTATGCCTGAGTGGAAGCAAAGGACACATGTGCTCAAAACTGTGGAGGTTTTAATCTGTACTACAGATCATGTAGATGGTCCACAAAATTGTCATAGTAATAGGTGCTTGGCTATTACCACAAACAAACAAGTACTGGTAGTTGGTGATTTACAGTCAGTTAGCAAGACTCTTCCTTGTTAGCAAAATTCATCATGTGGCAGCATATCACTTAAGGCACTTGTTGCATGGAAAAGAACAATATGCCTTCAGGCATACTGAGGTAAGTGCCTTGATGCCTCTTGCTTTTACATGAAAAATTCAGATAATAGTCATAGACTTAGTCTAACCCCTGACTCCTGTATGCTTGGCTGCTTAGTTTACATGTATTTTCAGTTGGTGAAAGTTGTTAAGGTGTTAGAGCTGTTGTTAAATTTAAGTAAGCAGGCTCCAACAAAGTTTTCTCATCATTTAATTCAAGATTTTAGCTGATGTTAATTCCAGGTCACTGATGTAACCCTGATTCTAATACTGAATATAAAGGAAGCCCCTGGTTGGTATCACAGAATTCGAGACAGTAGTTCAATGAAACCTTGCCATTCTAGTGCTACAGATATTTACTTCATGATCATTTAACTCTAAACTCCATGGTCTGAAAGTTTTCAAACTTTTTGCGTATAAACTTAGGATGTCAATGTTTTGGCCTTGACCGAACAGAATATAGGTGTTGCATAAATGTTTTTTTTTTATTTTTGTTTTCATATTTCTAAGTTTAAACTTCTTTATGGTTTACTTAGAGGTCTTTTTTCTTAATGTTTTTGTCATTTATTATATATTTCCAGCTGCTACTCCATATCATGTTTATCTGTCCTCTTGAATTTAGGGATGCTAATATAGAAAAGGAATGAATAGCTTTTATCCTGTGTATGGACCATGCAGTTATGAGCACAAGTGCCCTTTGCTGTATGCCAGGTTTAGAGAAAGAATTACACTTTTAGGAATTTTTTGTAGAAGTAAATTAAGTGAGCTGAAGACAAACTCACTGCCCCACTTAGCCATAAATTTGCTTTGCTAAGACAGAAAGTGCCTGAACTAAGGTGTTTCTGTCTGTTAGCAGACTTTACTAACAAGTCAATATTTGCATACAAGATCTATTGAACAATGGCAACTCAAATTTGTCATTTGAAGTAACAGTGGGGCCTTTATATAGTAATACAGCTTTGTGAAGTTGATATATGATATATTGCTTAAAACAAAAGTGATATCAGAGTTTCTTGCACATGTTTCCTCAGTTCACTTGCATTGTAATAGAAAAGGGTCTCTCAGACTTATGACCCATTTTCATAAAGTATTTCATAATGGAACTAGAGTATGATTATACATTGTGTTACCAACTCTTGATTACAGAACTCCTTTATTGGTGTGTCACGTAGAGCAGTGGTATGCTGTTGATTAAACTTATTTATTGCTCCCTATATGTTAATTGATAAAAGATATTATATGAAGAGTGCCAGTATATACTGTGATTTTACTTAGCTTCATAAGTCATACTGCCATATCTCTGAGAGACTAGAGGTATGTGAGTGATACATGGAGAAGATGTTCAAACAGGATCAAGAGACTAATGAAGCATTTTGAACATGCCACTCATATAACTCAATGTCAAGGTTTCAGTTAGGGACAAAATAGCTAAATGATACCTTTTGTATTATGATTATGAATGATTATTCATGTAAAGACTCCTTACTACTTACTTAATAGAATTTTGCTTTATTTAGGGAAATATGTATTTTCCCTCTAATAAGTATTACGTAGATATATGAGGAATGTAATGCATGAAATACATATGATTTGGAAAGGAGTGTTTAGTGCAAGGAGAGAGTGAAGATGAGTGGGGACAATAGTGAGGATGATAAATGAGGAAGTAGTGGTAGGCAAGAAGAGATGACAAAGAGATTTGATGAGTATTTTGAGGGAGTGTTCAGTGTGTTAGATGGTGTATTTCATTATTTTGCGATAAGGTGGTATGTAGAGGGAGAGAATTATAGCAAATGCTATGATAGAAAGAAAAGAGGTAGTAAAAGCCTTGCATGAAATAGAATGTAGCAAGTGGGTGGCACTATAATTGTATTTCCTAAGAAAGGATTGACTGTGCTTTTGATTGGTTAGTCATGCTATTCAACATTTGTATAGCCCAAAGCAACATGCCTGAGAGATGGAAGAATGCCTTTATAGGGTCCTTATATAAAGACTATAGGAATAAAAGAGAATTATCAAAGCTGAAACCTTTCTGGATATGAGAACAGTACTACAGTATAAGCAGTGATAAACCAGTTATATGTATGGTTAGAACAACTATTCAGAGGAAAGTCTTTAGTTTATGAACAGACCCTCAGTTTCTTAGAGACAGCCTTAGTTATTTGCATAAGAAAGATAAATAAAAAAGAATTTAGGTTTAGTTGCATTAACTATATTACATTTGCTCCACCTGGGCATCCTGAATATAAGTTTATATACAAAAGTTGTCACAAAATGAAAAATAGGTTGAGTAATGGGAGATGAAGTAGATATGAAGAAAGTCAAGAAATGCGGAACAGTATTAAATCATCAGTATTTCAATGCATTTGGGTATTTACTGAACAAATAATGTCACTGATGTAGGGATGGGAGAACATAAGAGACAGAACACAACCTTGAGAAACACTGCTATTGATGGGAAAAGAGAGAAAGGATGATCTTAAACAGTTGCAAGGATAGATCACCCAGAGAGGAAGTTGAATTTGAGAGAACAAACTAAAGTCAGAAAGCCAAAAAAGGGAAGCTTGCCTTATCCTAAGCTTTCAGAGATATCATGAGTAATGATATGGGATTCCTTGAATTCTGTTTGCGAGAATAGCCAGCTATTAGTAGCATAATAAAAGTTGTCACTAGTGTATCTTGCCAGTGAAAGTCATACTGATGATCAGACAAAAGGTTGTGAAATTGAAGATGCTTAAGGAAATGGTTTTTAGGAGGGATGCAAAGACTTTTAGAATAGTTGAAGCCAAAGTAACTGGATAATTAGATGGGTTAGATTTGTCAACCTTCTTTGGGTGTCTTTTGACTGTGACAGTGCATGTTTCCGAGGAAAAGTTATATTTTATGCTTGAAGTTTTCAAAATATCAAGGGCTGCTACATAGGATTCCTCAGATTCACTCAGAAAGAATGACCAGATATAAGTAACATAGGAAAGATATAACTTGCATTGTGAAAGCCATATTGATTATTAGACAGAAGACTGTGAGATGTAAGACATTTGAGGAAGTAGGACTTGAGGATGGTTTCAGATACTCTAGAAACAGCAGATGGATGAAAATAGTCAGCCTTTTTGGGACAAGTTGTATCAATGCCTATTTCCAAAAGGAAATGTCATGTATCCATAAGCCAAGTAGACAGGAAAGCATGGATACAAATTCAGAAACTTGCTTTTTCAAAACACAATGAATGATGCCATCTGGTCTATATGCTTTGTTTATGTCATTAAAGATGTGAACTTTTTGACAGCATGGTAAGAGAATTTAGGGAAGGGTATAGTATAGGTAAGAAGTATGGTGGGGAGTAAGGGACTAGTAATCATTAAAAATGGAATTAGAGGAAAAAAGAGATTTAGAAAGTGCTGTTTTTGTCAGTAGTAAAGATAGCTATAGTATCGCCAGAACAGAAAAGCAAAGGAAAGGTAGAATTACAGATGATTAAAGATAGCTTTGGCCAAAGAACAGAAAGTCCCATCCTTGGAAGAGGGGGAGTTGTTGTCACTTTACCTTTAGATACAGGAATATTTCCAGCCATGAATAATATATATATTGATTTTGGGTAGAGGTGATAGCTTAATGCAAGTCAAAGGAAGGAAGGGGATATATGCTTCTATCCTGTATCAGTAACCTCTTCTATACACCCAGAAGAAACAAAAACATTGTTAAAGGTCAGCAGTAATCTTCTTAAGGGGGATCAAAGAAGAATGCTTGTAAGATATCAAGTAGCACAGTTAGAGTGCCATTACTGGTGTTTAAACAGGAGGAAGAATGGTGAGTAAGGAGCAAGATACGAAAGTGTGGTCAGATGAACTTAACAAGGACAATGTTGTGTATCTACAACATGAAGAATTAGAAGTGAAAAGCAAATTCATAGTGATAGGAGAGTGGTTGAGATGGTCTGGAAGATGAGTTAGGTAGTTGATAATTTGCTCTAGATCATTAAGAATGGAAAATGTGAGGGTGACAGCCACCATCTGTGTTGGAAAACTTTAACTATTCCCAGTGGTGTACATTAAAGTTCTTGTGTAGAGAACCTTGAGAACCTTGAGAATGAGGACTGCATAAGAAAATGCTTCTGTACATATTAGCACTGTTCTAGGGTATCAGCAAGGAAGCTTTTCTCATTCAGTGCTTCATTTGTCAATTCTTTTTGAAAAGGAAATAGTTAGTTCATCAATCACTGTCTTTGCTGAAGGCCTTAAATGTTGAAGAATTAGTTATGGAAATGATTACCATACTGTGTTGTGAGTAAAAGCAGCGAAAAGACCATCTGTGAGGCAGAGAAGTAAAACCAGAGATTGCATTGATATAAGAGAGACTAGAATGAATTAGTAGCTCATGAAAACCTATAGTCAGTCTAGTCAGTGGAGAAAAGTGTAAACTGTGTGATCAGTTTGATATAAATCAGTTTTGTGTATTTACAACTGTAGAGACTACAGACTCATTAATCTGAAACAATAAAGTATTTATGTAAATTGGTGATTATGAATTAATGTTAACAAAACCAGTAGTGCCTGGTAGAAAAAACTGAGTGAAATGTGTTTGTTTTGTTCTTCACGTATCAGATGATCCTTGTTACTTGAGTGTATTTGTATGCATTTGTGTCTTTAAAGTATTAATGTGTATGTCCATAAGTGGTGTTGCTGGACTCATTCTGCTTGAAATTACACTACAAGAAAAAATTCTTCTTTAGGGAGATAGTGTCATTGCCAATTAATGAGAAGGAATGCAATCTCATCAAAGAACTTCTTACTCCAATGTAGTACATTATTTCCCTGTTACTGAATGTAGTGCAGCCATGAAGCTGAAGGAGCCTCCTAAAAGAGGTCCTGAGGTTATTTGATAATAAGTGTTTATGTATTGTGCATAATTGATAGAGCTTACAAGTGGAGGTGTATGAAAACTATTTTTGATGTAAGGCATATGGAAATGTCTCATATGAATAAACAGTTTCCTAGGTTTTGAGTGAGGATACAGCAACATATTTCCAAGTGTAATGTGATCCAATATAACTGTGTGTCAAGATGATCTGATGCTGGTTAGAACTGACTCTTTGTTTCTCATTTCATTGTGCCAGGCATTTTTTTCTGTATTTTTGTCTCATTTCTTTTTTATTTTTCTTTGTTTTAGATTCTTCTTCAATTACCATCCTTCTTTCTGTGGCTTGCTAACATGGCTGCAAGCCGCCCCTGTGGATCCTTTCTTGTTTTCCTGTTGATGTATGTGACGTAGTCAGAGGCTATGAGCCTTGAATAATGCCAGTAAAGCTTGTTTTTGTGCATTATTGAAAAATGAGCTTTATAGAACCCCTGACTAAGGTCTGGAATCACTCTTTACATTTGCCAGAGCAGTGGACCTAAGCTGGATGCATGCCACTGACACTTTTAATCCCAGTTTCTTTTGATTCCTCCAAGTCATTACTCTATAAATCCTATTTTCGCTCTGTGTATAAAATTTTCATTTTTTCTGTAGATCCTGATACACCCCCACATGATTTCACAAGCTTCTGCATGGCTCTTAAATGCTAAATAGTCATCTCTGCTGCTTGTATAACTGTGCTACACTTGACCTTCAGAACTTGGACTGAACTGTAATGCTTTGCCTTGTCTGCAAGAAGGTGGTTTGATCTGCTTTCTATATAAGACAAACTTCCTAAACATTTCTCTCTTCACTGTTATATTTACATATTTAAGATTATCTGTTTTCTCCTTTTTCATACCTTAATTTGACTGATATATGAATGGCATGGTTCAGTTGGAAGACGGCTTGTAAGGCAGTCATATCCTATTTTCAGTAAAGATCTCATTGCAAATCATGGAAAATGTGATTTTGATATTGGTTTTGAGTGTAAGGACACCTTTCTAGGCTCATCACATAGATATAGCAGCAGGAAACATACTGATATGACATTAACTAGATTTGACTGTTGGAATATTTAAGTCATAAGCCCATTTTCGTGGAGCATCAGTCAGGCGGCATGTATTTTCCCCATAAGCATATTTGCTCTAATATCCTTATTGAATCCTTTCTTCAAAAGTGGTAATATGCATCTCATACATTTCATTTCTCCTCTTCCTCTAATCACAAAACTTCATGGATACCATTCATATAGACAGGTGACATTAAACAATCCTGCATGGCCAGCATACTTCCTTGTAGTTGCTCTACATTTTGATAATATATTTCAGTAAACAAGTACAGAAGTAATTTCATGAATATTTGTTGACCCTTTTAAAACTTAGATTTTTAGTTTTAACAAGACAATTCTCCTTTTCCAGGACTCATTGTGCTAATAATCTTGTTAATGTGTGGATGGTAGTTTTCATGTTTTTAGCAGCATTTAGTTCATTTGAAGATACAGGTATTTAATCCAGTAAATCTTTCATATATCTTATGTTCAGCATGGAGAAAATATCATGGTTAAGCATCTGGACAGCAGTAGACTTGAAGAATGGTGAGTAGGTACAGTTTTCAAGTCTAGCTATGACAGATTATCTTGACTAAATTAAACAACTTTGCAAAATTTTGTCATTTAATAACTGTCCACTTGCTTTGCTACCGATATCAGTTATCTCTGTGTTTTATATTTTGAAAAAGAAAAGTGATATGAGAGTTTGCAATGTTATGCTCAAAATGTTTTAACATTATCTCTCACAAATGATATACAGAACTAACTGTGACTTCTCTACCATCATCAAAAACCTCTGTTAACTGTATCTGTCTATCTGTCTGTCTATCTATTTCTCTGACACGTTCCCTTTCGGGAAGTCCCTCAAGAGGGTGGCCATGGCAAGAGATTCTCCATTATTGGTGAACTCCAGTGCCACTTCTTATCCTTTAGTGCCTCAGCCTTAACAGGCCACTTGCAGAGGGCAACTCTAGTGCAGTATTTTCAGTAGCTCTTATCTAATGTACCCTACTGACTACTACCTAATGTCCCTACCGACTATTTCTACCTAATGTGTCAACCTAATTTCAACAGTAAATTGGTTCCATTTTCCATACAAAATATGTTCACACAGAATTTTTGATCTAGTGACTAGTATCACAGTTAAGAACAAAATGGAAGCCTGGTAACTTAAGGTTTTGAACATGGTAACCATTGCAGACTTGTCATTTGACACAGACTTCAAGAGAGGCAAAATCATAGTGACGGAGTTCTTTAGACACTGAATACACATCATTTATATGAACACTATTGTCCCATGTCTACACACATACATGTATGATAGTTTAACTGTCATATATTTTAGGATGTGTATTTACATATTTCATTTATAGATGGATTTATAAATCAGCACTAAAAGTAAACTCTTCAGTGCAGTACCTCTGCTGGATCATCGAAACACAGGCAAATGTTCCCAAAATCAGACACACCTCTTAATTTTGTCTTTTTTCGACAAGTATTTAATTTCACGCTAACTACCTCATTTATGCTTGCCTTATTTCAACAGTAAGAACCTCAGAGAAGTGTGTGTATCCCTGCTTCTGAGCATCCCTGTACTCTACCCTAAATCCATCTGTTTGGTAGATACTTGGAATGCCTTTGTGTTTCGAATATCATCCAATGGTTATTCTCTCCTGCCGAGGTGATTTCTCCCACATTGGACTAAATGCATGTATATATATTTTGAGGGTCTGAGCTCTCAGGTGAGCAGTTTAGAAGTTTTATTTACACTTATTCAATATTCAGGCACTTCCATAATTGCTTTTATATGTTATACAGTATTTGTATCAGAATTAACCAGTCTTATTAAATACACTCATAGGAATTATTTATAAAAGTATTTCATGATTTACAAAATTTAAACCAAGGATTTTTATAAAAAGTGAAATTCATAAATGGAATTAGCTAACTAAGGTAAGACACTAATGTCCATAGTGCTGCTCCAATGGGATGGATTTCCACCTACTCTTTAGACACCCAGAGAAATAGATATTTAATAGGTGGAATACCAAATGCTTATTTTGATGATATGTAAGTTTTTCTGTAAGGAGTCCATCATCAGTTTTGCATCATCACCAGATCAACTTTTGATAATTCATGGTCAATGAAATATTAGTTGTAGAAAAATAAACTAAAGTCATTTCTGGGATAACCAACCCTGAGTATGGGGTTTGTCAGACATTTTTCCTTCAGGTGAAAGTATTATATAAGCCAAAAGAGCACAGGAAATCTGAATGAAATGTAGAATACTTTGATTTCTTTTTGATATGCCATGGTATAGACATAAATTTACAAGCTGGTTTAATGCACCACCTGAGAGGTCGACCATCAGTAAGTTTCTTTGTGTCTCCCTCTACACAGTTCCCATCTTGCACCACAACTAAGACAGTCTTATCCCTTTTTTTTTTTTTTTGTTTCCTTAAACCTATCGAGGGCCGAAGTGGTTTCAAGGTAATGCCCCTTTGGTATTTTTCTTGCATTCATGTTTTTTTAAATGCTTATTTCACCTTTCCTTTTTTCATTATTCTCATCTCCCTCCCCTTCCCCAACTTCTTTAATTTTTCAAATGCATCCCCACTACTCCCTTTCATCTATCAGTTAGCGTGATTTACATCTTTGTTAAAGAGAGATATGTGCTTATGGTCTTTAGGCTTTGCTAATAGTGCTGATAGAGGAGATTCTCAGTCCTCTTGTTTTGAGATCTGTCATGATTAAAAGACCACTTGCAATAAACTTTAAACTAAACTTTTATAGGATGAAATACTGCTGTAATTTCACTTGAACTTTTGATATAGGATTATATGTGGTTTTCTTTTAGATGAAGCACTTTGCTGTTTCCACCTGTTCTGCATGAATGATCATAGTAACTTTTCTTTCTCATTTCTCATAGTTCAAAGCGGTAAAAATTTATTGAAGCATACCTTATACCCTGAACAATGTTTCCACAGGAACACCTATTAACAGAAAAAGTATTATTTAACATTTAGCTGTTTCTAACTCATTCCTCAAGGACATGGTGGTTGTTCGTTTCTTTCCCTAGAGAGCACAGTATTCGCATGGCTGACATGTAACAGTTTTGTTGGTTGCTGAGAAGGAAACCTAAATTTTGGTATTTTTGAGGCACCTTCTGTTTTGGCAGCCAGATTAAGCAAGTTTTTCATGGATTATATTATAGGATCTTAAATTTTTTCAGAAATCCTCTGATAACTTTTTTGTGTAGATGTAGAATTACTTCTAAAACAGAGCTATGATATGAAGAGACACCAAAGCTTGTTCAAGATTCCTTACCAGGCAAGATAGCATGTGCATGGTATGAACGCCTTCCCATAAGTACTCCTTAACCTTAACTAATCACTGTCACGCCCATCTTAGGAACGGGCGGATACTGAATGGAAATTCGCCAGGAGCAAGCTTTGGATTAGCTTTTTTGAGGAGGGAGGTACCTGCCCTCCCCCTTTCAACATTATACCCACACCCAAGAGCCTCTACTACCTGTTGCACTGGTTTTACAAGAAGTTCTGTGGACAGACAAAAGCAGCAAAAAAGGAGCATATGAGGACCATAAGGGTAAGTACTGTCTGCTGTCATATGTGGCTTCACCTCTCTCATCATGTTAAAGGATTTATATACTCATTCATAAATGGTTATTAATGTATTGCTGGTGATAATGTGAATATTCCATTGAATTAAACTTTTCCAAAAAAATTTCACTTCTATTTGAAATAATTGTGTTCTGTCTGATGTCAGTGATCTCAATATAGTAGATTCATTTCCTGTTCAGCATTCTGCTATTTCATGCCATTCTTTCATCATTTTTATTGTTTTCATAATTTTTGTTGTGGAAAATGCAAAACATTTTTTGTACTGACATCTAGATAAGTTTCAATATCAAAGAAACACATCATAAAAATGTTTCAAAGTAATTCTAGTTCTTGACAGAACAAGCTATAGACTCATGCTCTTTATGGTACTGAATAAATGAACTCTTCTAAAGATTTTTTATGATAGATTACAGTATCAAACTACCCTTTAATTGCTTTCATAAATGAACATCAAATTATCAGTTTTAGTTAAAACTGAAAAAATTCTACACAAATTTATATTTTTGTTGATGACTGTAGTGTCATTATAACTATACACAAGGAACCTTTGCCAGTGATGTAGTGCAATGCATATGTAGGAATTTGACCATTTGAAGACTGAATTGTTTGTGATGGCATTGTTATAATCATGAAAAACTATTGAAAAGTTTGCTTTTTTCTTTTTTGTTAAGAAAAAATTCAAAGCACTCTATTGTCATACTTTTCTTGTCAGTTTTCAATATGAGTAGTATGACAACCATAGCCAAAGTAAGTGTCACCAGGTTGGCAGTTAGTGTTTATCCCTACATTCTGTTGTGATTTGCCTACCATCCTCCCACATGGAGGAACTTCCACCTATTATGGATATAATTTCTTGGTAATGCCATATTTGATCGCAGTTAATATAGCACTGTTCATACGCACAAAGTATACGGCAATGTGCGGGTATATTCACCCCCTTACTCTGCACTGTTTGCATATACAATCCCAGTACCCTTTGGCTATGTTTCACGTGCCACCTAGATCTGTAGAAGCTGTGTGTGATGTGCTTGACACCTCCTATACCTTCTGCAATATGTTTCTCCTGACAAAGATGTGGACAACCAAGTTCATAAGGGAACTGAGGGATTATAGGGAAGAAGGGTTGATACACCATCAGCACTGTACAGTTCTAAGTCTTGTGGATTTAGTTTTTGGCTGAAAGGTATTACATCATATGAGCTCTGCTTCCTATATTCATAAAATCCTGTGACTTCTAACAGCTAGCACGTGCAGTTTGTGGAATAAGCTGTATAACTGTGTAACTTTCAAAGTAAACATTTTTTCATCATAATGACCCAACAACAGTATATTATGATGAAATTCAAACTGAAAACCATTTAGAAAATTGATTTTTCTGGTGAATGATGCATCCAATAGAATTCAAAATCTGATGATTATTTCAATGTGTAATTTGAATGTGGTTGCATTGGTTTTACCTTCATTAACTCTGAAACATCTAGTGTTATAGATGAGACAAAATTTTTCAGGAGACATTATGGCCTCTAGATATATTTAAAGGTACAATGTCCAATTTGTTCTTTAGATGTAAGCTTTTAGCATTTTGGTATAAGCCAAAAATGCTGATGCAAATTAAACTTGAGTGTATTATTTTAGGTTTATCTTATCATAAATGATAGTTTATTAAACAAACCTGTTTTTAAGATCCCTGTTTGCATTGTAATTTAAATTTTTGTTTTACAATAAACTTAAGTTTTTAAAAACTGTATTCTAATGCAAATTTGTCCATTTGAGAGAAAAAATACTTGAAGATTTTAATATAGAACCAATGTAAACATTCATTGTAATATAAACTTAGGCTGTGGATAGAAATTTTCAGTGTTAAAAGAAAATTGTGAAAGTTTAAATGAAAACTGAATCATAAACCATTAATTTAAATCTAAACTTTGATGTACATATAGTGCATTATCTGATTATCTGAAATTTAGATAATGTACATCAATGTTGTAATTAGTGTGAATTACTGTGAATGTCAATGTTTTTTTAAAAAATTTTTGTATTTTAATGCTGTCGTCTAATGTTTGATATAAATTTCCATCAGTTTAATGATGTCCTTGGCATTTACCTAAAGATTTCATTCTTTAGTGTACTGTAAGTTCAGCTTCTAATACTTCATGATAAAGCTGCATTCCTAACTCAGACATTTATGTGTTGGTAATTCTATTCAAACTTTAACATTTAACCGTTTTGGTTCTCTGAACATCATTCTACAATTATGTAGCAGGATGCTAGAATATCAATCTACAAATGTGATTTCCTAGAACTAGTTGAATTCCATATGCAATCCAAACAAAGAATGAGTCAATGGAGCTTCCTGGAGGCTTCAATAACCCACTAGGGACCACATTTGGCAGCTACACACCTTTAGGGACTTGTTACATTTGTAGCGCCCATCACCACCCTTACCACCCACTGCCAGGCTAGTTTTACACCATGCTGCCTATATTTAGGCTTGGCCAGTCTGGTAGAAAAGGTGTTTTTCCTGAACTAAGAATGCTTAACTCTTAATTATATGAAAATTATTTTGATAGTTTTTAGTACATATTGTCATATAAAATCACATGGAACAGGAAACACAAGATCCTGAGTGCTTCCGTATATTAACAATTCTTCAGAGGACAGTTACAGAATGAGAGGATCAAAGACGAATCAAGTTAGACATATATACAGAGAAGAGGGGAAAAGGTTGACAGTAGACATTAGAAACAAGGTTGGTCAAGGTGTCACCATGACCCTCCCCTTACCTGAGTCTTGACCTGACTTTACATGAAAAGAATCAACACAAGATTGATATACTGCTTAAATTGAATTGAGAAAGCTTTTAAGGATAATAAAAGTGATTAGGCACTTGAAAAGGCATGGGAGTCAGTGATAGAGGCAACAGTGAAAAGTGCATGACATAACTTTTGGTCAGTTTCTTTTTCAATGACCTTAAGAAAAACTTTAAAGGCTTTAGGCTTCCATGTAAATAGATGCAAGCAATAGAACTGTTATGGGATGCAAAGGATATGAATACTGAGTTGACTTACATGAAGATAACATGATGGACTGGATGAATTACATTAATAAAGCACCTGTGGTCTTTCGAATGACATGAAGAGATTGGCATCATTATTATGAACCTAATTAAAGTTTCTAAAGTTAGGGCCTCACAAGTGTACAACATTTTCCCTAATGCATTACAAGTAGATTATTAGCAAAGACACTGATAGTGACAGTGAAGAACCATAAAAGATTAGGATGGACCATAGGATAACACTTGAATATTAGTACTAAAGGCTCTTGGAGCAGGAGAGTTTTATCACCCACCAAAAGGTAATGAGTGTGCGTCAAATGCAAATAAATAGTCATGGGGAAACAAAGCTTCATTTAGCAAGTGACTATTACTGAGAAGTGTTAAAAAGGTTTCAAAGAATTTTATATTTACAAACTGTAACTTCAACCCCTTCACCTAGCCCATTACCTTTAGGTCATATTACCAAGCCAGAGCTATACCTTGCACCTTGATGAACCTTCATACACCATTCCAGCTGTTATGATAGATGAAATGCAACAGTCCTTTGTGTTGCCTTAACCTCACTTGTTCATGGTGCCACCTGCAGCACTACCTTGTTTAACTGACATACCCTTAGTAAACATCATAACTGTTTCAAGCAGAGATAAGCAAGAATGTTTGGTTAATACAGCAAATGAGTGTTTCAGAATGTTTTGTGCATTTTTAGTACATATTTATATTTACATCTATTCTTCACTATTCATGGGGGTTACATACTGGGAAAATGCTTCAAATACGAAAACCCTTAAAGTTAATATTTGCTAAGGGCTAATTATGAATGAACTTTTTTAATCATGTTGTCTACTAATACTAGGTACACCACATATATATATATATATATATATATATATATATATATATATATATATATATATATATATATATATATATACTATGTAATGTACCCACTGTATACACAATACTTAACTCCACGTGCCTTCTGCTACCCTCATACTAAGACGAACAAAACCTTTTAATTCAAACTAATCTCACAGGTGCTCCTTTTGCCCTTACAGACGGAGACCCAGCGGTGGCACTAGAGGTACGCCCTCCGCCCCCGCCCCCGCCGCCAGCTAAGCCTTCGTCGCCGTGGTCCCCAGGAGGCGGCGGGAGCAAGGACGGGACCGGTCAGTCAGCTGGCGACGGAGGCATCGTCGTTATGATGAGTCAGAGGCACATGGACGCCCCGAGGCGAGACCCACACAGCGCTGTGCCCTCCACCAGCGTCATACTGGGTGCGTCCTGAGCCACAGGGCAGGAAGGGGTAGGGGACTAGGAGTTAGGATGCCGTGTGGGGAGACGACGGGAAGGGATGGTAGTTGTCTGAATGGTGGTAGTGATGATGACTGGGACTTGTGTGTGTGTGTGTGTGTGTGTGTGTGTGTGTGTGTGTGTGTGTGTAAAAGTACTTCTTTACATCTCTTCTAACAACCTTCTTGCTCAGGTCTAAAACATGGCGTACGTTAATCTAAGGCATAAATCCCCAAATGGGTTTCTTCTAGGGGCGTGATTTCTAACAGGTTTCCCTCCGTGTTACAGGAGCTGTGTGTGGCGTGGTTGGCTTCCTCATCATCAACGTGACGGTGGTGATGGCGGTGAGGCAATATTCTCACAGGAGAGCTCGAAGACGGCGGCTCCTCGAACTACAGTGAGTAAGACTGTGGTTACTATTTGTGTGTTACGGGAGGAGAGATTTACCCTCGTGTTGCCCTTTCACTTAATCTTATATATATGTCCCATATATGTGGCTTCCTTCTTCCCTCGAACTGTTTAGGTGTGAAGTACTCTTCCTTCTTTTTGTCTCTCCCTCTCTATATAACATTTCTTCCTTTGAGAATCAAGTCCACAAACACCTGCGGAGCCCTGATTAATTTCTCTCTAATCCTATTACTCTTTCCTTTCACCCGATATCGCCCCTGATGGAAGCGTGTTTTCCCCGTACCGTATCGTTCACTGTAAAAAGAAAAAAAAAGGTCTACACACAAACACACACACCAGCCCACGCTATATACCCATATATCGACCAGCCTCGAGGGAGGATGAACAGCTAAGGTTGGGTGTGTCATATACTTGTCAGAAGTGAAGGTAACATGGAGAAGGAGGAGACTGATGATGAGATGGAAGGATGGAGTGAAAGATGCTTTGACCTATCGAGGTCTGAACATGCAAGAAGGTGAGAGGTGTGCAAGGATAGAGCAAATTGAAACGATGTGTTATGCAGAGGGCGATGTGATGTCAGTATTCTGAACTAGGGCAAATTAAGTGGTCTGGGGAAACCACGGAAAGGTTTGTAGGGCTTGGCTACCATGATACGTGGGAAACAGCGAATAAGTATTTTATATATATATATATATATATATATATATATATATATATATATATATATATACATAATGGTTTGGCGATAAAGTCTTGCACCAAGGAGCCGTGTGGCTTACGTTGGGTGCGTAATCGATCTGTCTTACTGAGCTTCTGTACCTCCTCTCCCTCTCTCTCTCTTTCTCTCTACTCCTCGCCTTACTCTCCCATTCCCTCTCTTTATCGTCGCGTCTTCACCCGCAAGCGTTTCTCCCCTCTTGGCCTGTCTCCACCCCTGTCTTTACCTGTCTCTTTTCTTCCCATCTCTTTCTTTCACTTTCCTTCCTATCTCTCATCCACATTTGAGGGACACAGACAGATACGTATGTATGTATTATTACTTTACTTTTAGCAAACTTTTTTTCTTATTCTCCTTATAACTCTCCATATATAACCTTCCTCCGCCAATGCATCATCGTCACTAACCTCACAATCCAATATCTCCGTGACCTCATCCATACCATCATCGTCAGCCCGCTGTCACCCTATCATCATCTCATCTATTTCCCGTCCTCATATACCAAAGAGTTAATAGACAAGACACGACCCTGTTACTCAATGGTGAAGGGTTCTAGGTGGCTGTGTATTGATTAGGTATATAAAAGGTCTGATGCTGCTGCTGCTCATGTATCTACTACCATCTACTTCTGCGTCTGGTCTGCCTACTGTTTTTTAGTCTACCTATTATCATCTATAGCTTCTTCTAGTCCACCTGCTATCATCTATTTTCTGCTTCTGGTCTACCTTCCACAAACTACTGCTGTTCTACCTACCATCACATCCATCACATACAGCTTTTGGTCTACCTACTAACATCTACTTCTGGCGTACCTACCACCACCTATTGCTTCTGGTCTACGCACTACAAGTCGCTGCTTCTGGTCTACGCACTACAAGTCGCTGCTTCTGGTCTACCTGCTGCCATCTACATCTCCTAGTGATGCATTCGCTCCTGCTGATTGATACTCGTTTAGATCATTATCGGTAGCAGCTATTACCAATTACTACTGCTACTAAAACAACAACACCGACAAATACTCGGCAAGCTGCTGCGTCACATGATTACTGTGTGGCCGTTGGCAACTCAAGGGTGGGCCGTTTTGATAACTGTGTCTTTCCCTACACCTCAGAGCTTAGGAACTCTCTACCCTCTCATGTCCTTCCCAATAACTATGACATGGCAGACATTAAAAGAAAGGTTTTTCACCTCCTCCAAAATCGTAAATACTTTTCCTTGTTTCTTCTATTTTCCTTTTATAATCCTTTCTATATTTCAACTAAGGCCCGGCCTTGATATGGACATATGTTCGTGGTTGGAGCCTTCAACGTTAAAGAAAAAAAATAATCCGAGCTCTCACATTCACTATAACTCTTATTAGAGCCATCACCTCTGATCATTTTCTTCTCTCCCTGTACAGGCTAGAGCAACATGGGGGTTATCTCTACAACTTCGAACAACTGATGGCCGACTACAACCAGCAGATCAACGCGGGAAACTCTTAGAAGATAATCTACAAGACTCTGGGAGACATATACAAATTATCTGAGGAGCTGTGAAATGCTCTGAGACTTTTTGAACCTTTGTGGAACGTTTCGAGATTTTATGAACCTTTGTGAAACGTTTCAAAACTTTATGAATCTTTGTGTAACATTTCGAGAATTTCTAAACATTTGTGAAACGTTTCTAGACTCTGTAATCATTTGTGAAACGTTTAGAGACCTTGCAAAGCTCTGGGAAGCGTTTCGAGACAATTTTGTAAAGCTTCGTAAACGTTTTAGGATTTGTGAAGCTATGTGGAAAGTTCTGAGGCGACGTGAAGGTTTGTGAAAAGTTTTGGTATCTGTGAAGTTTTGTGAAATGTTTTGAGGCAAAGTGAAGCTTCCTGAAACGTTTTGAGACATTATGAAGCTTTTGGAAAACGTTTCCAGACATTGTGAAACCCTGATGCCTTGTGGATCAGTACGAATATGCAAGACTCTATTAGTGATTTGTTAAGGCTCTATGAGCTCTATGACTCTCTAAAGACTTAACACTCTCTAAGAGATTCCATAAGAGTTTAAAGGACTCTGCAAGAATCTCTGCAACACTTTATGAGACGTTTCGATCCTTCGTGAGGTTTTATTGTCAAGGTTATGCCAATGGCTTTTCTGGTTTGTCCACCAAAAACAAAAATCTCCTTCAGAATTTATAAAGCTGCAAGGAACTCTTGTTATTCCTGCAGCGTCAACTTACGTCAGAAAGTGAGAAGTGCTTTATCTTGAGTGCGTTCTCAAATGTTTGATCTTAAGAGTGTGCGTTCTCAGGGGGATCTTGCGAGCGCGCTGTCATAAGCATTTCTCACGAAGCATTTCCCTGCACTCCTCAGGTTGTGCTCTGAGCGCGTTCTCAGAGGTATGTGTGTCGTGAGTGTGTGCGTATGTAACTTTCTCAGGGGGCATGGTGAACGCTTTTTGAGAGCGTTCTCATAATCGCGTTTGAAGGAAACAGAAAATAAAATTGTGAATTATAATCAGAAGTCTTCAGAAAATTCGTCTCACAACACCTTTCATGATTCCTGAGAATCCTAGCAAGAAATGGTGTGTTTTAAGCTCGTCTGTGTGATAGTAAGACTCTCAGTGTGAGATTGGAAGATTATCATGTCAACCCACATAATTCTGTAAGTACAAACTGATATGGAAGAATTTTGTGTATTTACGTAAATATAGAAGAAAAAAAAGCGTGTAAAAAGGAATTCAATGGATGTAAAAAAAAAAAAAATGTGTATGGATAAGAAGTATTTGCATGATACACCACATAATCAAAAACATTAATATCTAACTATATACAAAATATACATATTTTCTCCTGATACAAGACGAAAAGTTATATAAATTTGGGGAAAAAGAAGTCTTAAAGTGTTCTGTCCTTCTATATTGGCTTAGACCTGGCAACTCCAAGCCTTGGGGAAAGAAAACAATGGAAACACAACTACCCATGAGAAAGACTACCAGAAGCAACTGCTCCTCCACGGAAAACAAAACGAAAAATGTTGCGGGGAAAACGCAATGGTGGAATGCGATACATCTTAACATGTTTCGAAGCAGTGGGGGTAAAGCAATCCCAAACAGCATGATGGAGACTTTCCTTTCCTCTCCCCTGAAACCGGAAGAGGCAAAGAGGAAACGTGTGACGGTGAAACGTGTAACAAAGAAAGGGAGAAACTGAATGGCTCTAATTCGTCAGTTTCAGTCCAGCAGCCGAGAGACATTCATCACGGGGGTTGACTCCCGCCCAGGACCCAACTGGCGTTCTCTGTCTCGTGAACTCTGAATCACGTAACAAATGGGCGTTGGCGGCCCAACAGCTGATGGTGGGAGGTTCTTGTTGTCTAGATCAGGTGATCCCCGAGTTGTCATGCACTAGGCTTTGGTGTTCAACTCATGCAAGGCTTGTGATGTACTTAAATCTTTAGTAAGTGAACTGCAAAATTCATAATTCACTATAACTTCGTACAACAAGAAAATAAGCAAAATTCTCATGACTAATAGGAATATGGAACCATTGCGAAGAACGAGCACCAAATATCGGCAAAGAAAGTCACGAGTCGGAACCTCAAATACCCAAGGCAATGAAGAGAACCAGGAGAAAGATCTAATATACCAAAGCTTTCCCTCGCGATTGTGATAAAAATTTACGAACGAAAGTTTGAGAACTTGAACTCCCGGTAGGCGGAAAATACAGTACAATGCAAACGAGAAACACAAATGCATGGTGTTGTAAACACCCTTACTGAGTCGACAGAACTACTGGTATTGCGTTCAGTGTGTCAAACTGATGAGGGAAAACTGATCGTTCATCGGCATGAAAAATACAAAAGGATACTACATAGTTTCTAAATACATAAGAGATCTTTGATATACTTCGTATTCTGATGAAACGGGTATTACAGTGTATTGTTGATCTGACTTTTCCTCCTTCACTTGTACTACAGTGAAGCATCTATGAACCAAACATATACACAGCTTTCTGAAATGGAACTGAGACAGAAAAGTGATATTCGTAAATATACGGGTGAAGAGGTCTGAAGGGTTATATTACCAAATGACTGCATTCTTGGAGGTGATGATCGCTATTGATGCTGTATGCATCATTTGCATGTATAATTATAATCGCCAGTGATTACGATTATCCTTATGGTCGTAATATAAGGCACAGATTTAGATAGGCACAGAGGACTATGGCGTTTTGATTCACATGATCTCTGTAGTCTGTGCTGGGTGAGGTAACCAGAAGATTGTGGCAGGCGGAGGGTCGCTAGGGAGAGAGGGTCTTGGGACACCTCTTGGGGACCCCTGGCTACTCCACCCCTGCCCGACCACTGGTGGTCCACACATGATGGAAGACACATCATGATCCTCGATGGATACTCTCTGAAGACTTCGATGAAAAGAAGAGATAAAGTTTTAATTTTGGATCCTTGATGACAACTTTTTGGTGACGTTTAAAGTAAAATTGTGTGAGTTTTACATCACGTTATCCAAGAGAGTCATTCATTTCTCCAGGACTCAGTTGTAGGAGGCTTGGAGGGAGCGTGGTGGTCTTGCAGGACAAGTTATTTGGTTATTTGTTATCAGACTGGAGTCTGTGTAAGTGTTCTGCCCGTGTCCAGAGTCTCACGACCTCTGCAAATTGTACGAACCTGTTATCACAGGAGAGGTCTGCACTCTGACGTTAGTCATACAGACCCAGATTCGTAAGCGTATGCCTGAGTCTGGCTACGGAGGCTTGAATCCCGGTCTTGAGAGCCGTTTCACGGCATGAAAACGAGTTGGAAATAAAAATCGTGCGCAATCTGGAGAACTTACGGTCGGGCGAACAAACCCGCGAGTGTGAGCCTGAAGGTTTAATTCAGGTTCTGTCCTTCCTCAGACGAATCATTGTTGTGACTGACATAGTGTTCAGCAGAGCATCTATAATCAAATGATCACCTTATCTTACGGTCTACTGTCGGACCTCTTGGTGAAGACTTTAAGCCCATACTGCTGCATCCATACCCGTGATGCGACTGACCAGAAATCAAACGAAAAGTAAACACAAGAATATTACTTTTGAAAACAGGTCATCCGAAACCGTAAGCATGTTTGGGACATGTCTGTATGACCTCCGGATGACCTGGCACGGTAGAGTACAACCCCGTCTCGTCCACAGATGAACAAGAACAACAAGAACACAGAGCTGCAACCCCTTGACCACGAGAGCCGACTTGAAGAACTTCCTCTGGTAAGCCACCGTACTCAAAGGGTTAGCTTGGATATTCTAGTGAATACATATATTTTTAGATTTTTGAGATATTTGGTGAATCTCCTTCACACACATATAAATATACATATATATCGTAGATATGTAAGTCTCACGTGTACTTTTGGTTGACCTGAATCAAAAGGGTCACAAGCGAGGTCAGAGGTCAGGGTCAGGCCATCCCAGGGACGTGGGGGAGGATGTCTCGTGGGAAGTTCTGCCCCCCATCCTCCCAATTTTGTGCCCACTTACCCTATTAGGATATCAGATTTCCCCATTATTCCTAATGTCCTATTCATAATGACTGCTATTCTTTATAAGCTCGTGTTCGAACTATAACGCTGTATGTTGGACTTAGAATGCTTATGACATCCTAATTACAATGCCCAGCGAACTACTTATAATGCCTAGTTCCCCCCACTTATAAAGTCTGTGTATGTTCCTGCAACACTTCCTCTAAGGTCCCACTTATAAAAGACTTATCCTACCTTGCCTGTAAGTCTCCCTCACACACTGTAGTTATTTCAAGTCACTCTTTATTCTTTTTTTTTTTTTTACTGTCCTTACCGAGCATCCTCATTCCCTCTTATTTGTTTACTTCTCATTCAAAGCTGACTGTTGTAAATACTTTACGATATTCTTGAGTGCCGACAACTAATGGTGTCTCTCTCCTTAAGCTATTGTGTGTGTGTCTGTGTGTATGTGTGTGTGTGTGTGTGTGTGTAAGAGTTTGTTTCTATCTATCTCTGAATATATCCACACGCGAGTGTGCAGTACTAATCATTCTGTGAAACACTCATGTGATAGAAATCACACAAACTAGTCAATAATATATATATATATATATATATATATATATATATATATATATATATATATATATATATAT
>JAYMFT010162573.1:0-12395 GCA_038088735.1 Panulirus argus | reverse complement strand
TCTCTTAATCATGTACACAAATCAGAATGACTCGCTAATATCTCTTTTGAAATATATATATATATATATATATATATATATCCGGTAAGCTGGGATTTAATCTGAAACATCCGAACCAAAAATGTCAAAATGTTCAGAAATAGTTTTACACACACACACACACACACACATAGACGAAGGCCAAAGGGGATGAGTGAGGTTGAGGCCACAGCTAAGGAACACGTGAGCCACAGTTGAATGAACTACTGAAGGAAGCTTGAATCATGACTGACTCAGCTTACCATTGTGCCTTCAATACTCGATGGATTCATTGGCGCTCTATTGTACTCCTGAGTTCGAAGGGTAATAAACAGAACGCACACACGTTGGGAAATGTGCACATGCGGTGGAGGGAAAAAGCCTATGTACTAGATAGGAAAAAAAATGTTGTAGAAAAATTTATAGATGAAAGGTCCTATAGGCTTGAGGAATACCTATAAGTTATAGGAGAAACCCTGTGGGTTATAGGAAAACCTTATAGGTTGAGGAAAAACTTATAGGACATATAGCACCCATGGGGTAAAAGAAAATTATATATATGATTCAGAATTATCTATAAGGTAGAAAAACATCTATATCATCTATATAAAATGAAATATAAATCCTATAGGGTAGAGATAGACCCATGACCTATATAGAAACCAATAAGCGAGAGAAAACCAGTTGGATAAAGAAAATCCTATAGCAAAGAGAGAAACCTATAAGGTATAGGGAAGACTATAGGATAGATAGGAAACGTTACAGGGGTAGAAAGAAAATATAGGACGTAGAAACAAACTATAGGATGTGTAAAACTATATATGAAAACTTATATAGGCGAACGTAATACGTTGAAGACAAGGGAAAACGGGCTGCTGTACAGACAAAATACGAGTCATGCACCGACGCGCACAGCTACAGCCACACAGACACGAGGAGAAGAAAGATGTACACATGAAGGTGCACACGGTGTTAATGGGTGCTTAAGTACACACACACCTACACACACACACACCTTTGTGAGGTCCTCATCTTTCTCACACCCTCATTCCCAGTCGCTTACGTCATCTTCCCCTCCACCCCTCTCTCTCTCTCTCTCTCTCTCTCTCTCTCTCTCTCTCTCTCATATCAATGGTTACCCCATTTCTTACATTTTCTGTCCATTTCTGTGCAGCTTATGATTGTTTTTAATTTCTCTTTCTCTTTCATCTCTTTATTCCTTATTGTTTTATGCTTTTTTTTTCTCTCTAAACATTTCTCCTGTGTTATCTGTTTTACGTAGCTTTTCTCGTCTTTCCTCTGTGTACCCCTGAACTCTTGCCAAGGTTATGATTGTCAAGGAGAAGGTGAGAGAGAGAGAAAAAAAAATCATGAAAAAGTGGATCGATAGATAGATAGATAGATAGGTAGGAAGGAAGGTAGATAAACGGATCGAGAGAGAGAGAGAGAGAGAGAGAGAGAGGAGAGACAGACAGACAGACAGACAGACGAATGCATACATACATACATACACACATACATACATGCATAAGATAGAAGAACAGATATAAAGAGAGGGAGAAAGAGAATGAGTAGGAGAGAGGAGGGGGGGAATGAGTTAGAGAGAGAGAGAGAGGGAGAAAGCACGTTCAGTCCAGGTCAAAGGCAGGCGTTAACCCTTGCCTTCTCCATCCAGTGAATTATAATGAGCTCTGTGACTTTCTCCAATGTCAGCATATAGCGAACAGACACGCACACAGACGTGCACACGCCGACCTGTACAGTGTGTTCACACGTGTACACATACGTACATAAACACGTACATAAAAACATAAAGACTGATACGTACCCATACTTACATACATACATACATACATACCGTACATACATACATACATACATACATACGTACATACACGGACCTCCGTGGTGTAACGGTTAGCGTTACTGACCGTCACGCATGCACGGGCAGCCTGGGGTCGAACCTACGTACCATCGAGTCCTGGTCGCGGCATCTGGCCCACTGTCCACCCAGCTGTTCATCCTTTCCAAAGGGGCAGGTCGATCAAATGGGAACCTGGCATGGGCCAGGATGTGTGTGTGTATGTGTGTATATATATATATATACATACATAGGACTGACATGGCACACATATATACAAAACTGAGAGACGGGGCAAGACGAGTGTAAAACTCTCCCAGTAATACACACACAGAAATCACATACATGTATAAATGTATACATATACATACATACATACAAAAGTAGATACGTACATACATATATACATACAGAAATGCCCAGGTACATACATAAGTATTAGGTAAAAGGTCTGGCGTGTTTAGAAAGTACCAATAAAACGTTTGTACAGGTTTAAAGCTTTTAGCCTAAGGCAATATTGGGTAAAGGGGGGGGCGGGTAGGTTTAGGGGAGATGGCTTAAGGTTAGAACACACGAAGGCAAACTGTAAGGTAAGAGGCTTCCTGCCAGAGGTGACTGAAATGGTAGTTTTTTTTTTTAGGTTGTGTATGTGCGTTGTTTTTTTCCTCTCTCTCTCTTTTTGAGGTACTTGGGAGTGTCAGGTATGCCTCAAACCTGACCCTGACCCTTATGGTCAGGTCTTAGTGACGTGCTTCAGCTCTAAAGGGTCGTACCGTCGTTTTCAAGGGTCGTATCTTCGTGCCCGGGGGTCGTACCTCCTTACCCAAGGGCCGAGCCGCCCCCGAATGGTCGTACCGACCCGCCTGAGGGTCGTACCGTCGTATCCAAGGCACTAGCTGCAAGCCACTGTGTAAAACCATCCCACAGCATCAAACCAAAAACACCTGCGGAATCCGTACTTCAAAACAGACTTCCACTTTAGCGATACGTCTTAAATTTTACGACGTAGTTCAGAGTCTCTCTCTCTCTCTCTCTCTCTCTCTCTCTCTCTCTCTCTCTCTCTCTCTCTCTCTCTCTTTTATGCGAGTCTATCCCCAGACTTTCGCTAGTCACGGATGGGTAATTGAAGATTTGTGATGACTGCCGTTGTGTAACTTGGAGAGTTCTTCTTTAGTGTAATTGGAGGACGATGGTTTTCGTGGGTGCCTGTGTAAATGTAAATACCAGAGACCTCATGCGTGTGTGTGTGTAATTTGTGAATTTACACTGAGGCCTGAGGACACATCGTAGCTTTTCTTCAGCTGAAGTACCGGGGTATGATTTGCCGCTGGGTAGTCTGGTCGAGAGCTCATTGTCGTGTTCTGGTCGAGAGGGAAATGTAAAAAAAAAAAGGGGGGGTCTGGTCGAAGGTCTCACACACACACGCCGTCGTGCTCAAGGGCCGTATCGTCATGATCGAGGGTCGTATCGTAGGGCTCAGTGGTCGTCTTCGTCCTGCTCAAGGGTCGTACCGTCGTGGGTAAGGGTCGTATCGGCTTGCTCAAGGGTCAAGACAGATGTGTATATTGTGTGCATGTGGCAACCGCGTCTCAGAACTTCGAGAGCAATCCTCTCACTCACACTCCACTACTTCCCCCGTTTTAAACTTTCTCGTTGGCTTTAATAACGCGTTTGAACTTTCTTATTATCTCTAATGGAGGCCAAATAAGTAGCTGATCACGGCTTTCAGGTGAGCTAAGTATAGCGAATCATAGCGCGTGGTTCGGTCTGTTTATCTTTACGGGCATTGGGCAATAATGAACAGTTACGCTTAGCTATCAAGGTAATGTTTGAGACGAGCCCTTAGATGGGGCGTGCTGCCCTTAAGCACGACGGTACAAACCCTTGAGCAAGACGGTACAAACCCTTGAACGAGACGGTACAACCCTTGAGATGGGCTGGCCTTGACCTGACCCTTGTTGGTCGGGTCAAAGACAAGGCCGTCATATCCAGGAAGGGTTTTGGACAAGGGTAACGTCACATACGATTGTCAGGGTCAGTATTGTGCGTTTCTGTATTCATTTCAACGTCGTCATGACCGTTTTTTCCTTCGTTATGGGATTAAGGATCCGCCCTTATTGTATTTTAGCGTATTCAGCGTTATATTTGAGTCTGTGTTTTAAGATCTTCCGTTTAGCTCAACGTGGTTCTGCAGGGAGCTAGATGGCAACCCAAGTTGACCCTCAATCCTTAACTTGGTTGTGTGTTCCCAGATGGCAACCCTAAGTTGACCCTACGCCCTTAACTTGGTTCTACGGAGAACCAGCTGTGTGCCCAGATGGCAACTCGAGGACTCGCCACTCATCTTCATAACGCGGGGTTCCTCGGGTCACCAGCGGTAACCCAAGTCGACCCGCTCCGTTCTCTGGTGTACTCCTTGCCGCCTCCGCCGCCACCTTGCACCTCCCTGGCCCGGAGGGGTCAGGACTCTCTGGTGGGGAGATGGTGAAAGGGAAAGTCCTCCCGAGAGACGCTCCTCCCTCCCTCCCTCCCTCCTTCACATTGCAAGGTGGGTGGGACGGGGAGGTCATATTCCTCCCCACCTCCTCCTCCTCCTCCTGCGTCTCCCGGCGACAGCTCAACCAGTACGGGATCATCTTCCAGCATCGTCCTCCTCCTCCTCCTCCTCCTCTTCCCCCCTCCTCCTCCTCTTCCTCCTCCTCCTCCTCCTCCTCCTCCTCCTCCTCGAGATCTACCCACTTGTCTCTTCTTCGTCTCCCCGAGCACGGGAGAAAGGCTCCTCATGACGAATGGGTACTGGGGGGGGGGGGCCTTGAGCACGACGATGGTGCGACTGCAGAGCACCAAGGCCCGCCCTTGGGCATAACGGTACGACGCTTGAGAATGACGGTACGACCTCTGTGTGTTTGAGGCTCTGGGTTTTGACCGGCCTGGCCCTTAGGGAATGGGTCAGAAAGGCCAAGCCGTCCTGCTCAAGGGTCCTTCCCTCGTACTCAAGGATCGTACCGTCGTACTCAAGGGTCGTACCGTCGTGCTCAAAGGTCGTACCGTCGTGCTCAAATGTCGTAGAGTCGTGCCAACCACATTTCACGGTTTTTAGTTAATCCCAGATTCTTTGCATATTTCATTCACTCGTTCCTTTTAAGATTTTAATCGCAAAAATGATATTCCCCGACGCACTTAACTGTGAAATCTTAAAAAGCTGTTCTTCCCACACCGGACGGACCTCATCCAGTCCCTAAACCCCTCTGGAAAACCACCTCACGCTTGCCTCATCAGCTCTAACCAACTCGTCCCATTCCCCACGTCCATCACCCCTCCCTCACAGCCAATGTTACTCATCTCCTCCCTTCAACCGCCTGGTCGTGTCTTCTTCAACTCGCACAAAAAAACTGAGGTCGTGGTGGTTGTAGTGGTGTGGTGGAGGGGCAGATTGACCGGATGATTGTGGGGGAGAGGGGGGGTTGGTAACTGCTCGTGCCTCCCTCGTCTGGCAAAAAACCAGACATGGTTCTGGTAAGCGTGGTAGGGAGACGAAAGAAGGGCGGGCGGAGGACTTAAATGCGTACCACAGAAAAAAAAAAAGAACAATGAAATGGATAATAGAAAATAGAAGGGAGTTTGGATATTGCAATGTATGTTTATTGGAGAATCAGAGAACGCTTGTCGAGTTTGAGGCATTCTGTTAAAAGATTTTCTTTTTTTTCCCTCAAGGGGAATGGGACTCTAGTCACGGTACAGTCGGGCACATGTACTACCCATACTGTATAAGGACGTATGGCGAAGGGGCGCTGTAGTGTGTGAGTGGTTGGTTCATTATGTATTGCTCTTGCCGTATTTGTGTATATACCACTTCCCCCTCCCCGGCTTACTGGACGTGTGTGTGTCTTTTGTTACCTAACTGTACTTTGGGTGGGGGGGAGAGTTGTAGATTCGTGCGGTCACATCTCTTTTAACTTTCTCTACTATCATAACAACTTTTTAAACTTGTTTATGTTGTCCACATTCACTTTCATCATCACTACTCAGTCATTCCATTCGTCCACTGGTCGCATGCTATAAAAGTACTTCTTTACATCTTGTCTAATCATTTTCTTGTTTTATGGACTCTGGATTTAAATGGTTTTTAAATCCTTGATTTTTAGAAGTGACTACTGTTCACGACATCAAACTGGTTTTAAAAAACTTAAGGTTTTGAACAGGTCAACCCTTCGCTTCTCTCTTCTTTATGGCCTCTAAATCTCTCACCATAACTCGGCTTTCTTAATTCAGGTACCATCTTTCTCGCCCTCCTCTGAACCTTCTCTGTTAGTTCTTTGTGCTTCTTTTAAGTACGGGGACAAAAAAAGAAAAAGAAAAGAGAAATAGGACAGTTTGCTGAATATTTCCTTATCCATGTGCTTGTATGCAGGTAAATTATTTGCCATCAGACTCCCAAGTCCCTCCCACATACAGTTTGCTACAGCTTATTTCTTCCGAGATAATACTCTTTTCGAGGACTTCTTTCACTATGACTTATTCTCATTACTTTACATTTATTCGTGATGTATTTTATCAACCATGTTTTCTACCAACGTTGGAGATTGTCTAGGTCTACCATGTGAGTTGGTGCAGACTTTCTCCCCCCTTTTTTTTATATCCCTTATGACGTGGTATCATCTACGAACAAGAAGCCAATCACTCTGTCATGTCATTCAATAATACCAAGAAGAGCAATGGGTCGAAGACGAAGCCCTGCAGCACGCCATTGGTGACCTCAGCCAATTTTGAGGAGGATCTTTTTAACATGTCGTCCTTCTAACCATCGAAGGAATGATTCGCCTGGGGATCAGACTTCCTTATCGGCCACCCTTGAGGTAGTGTCAAATGCTTTCCGGCAGCCTGGATGCCCACCGTCCACCCAGCCTTCTCTCTTGTCTAAACCAAATGACACTCACTCGCACACACCTTGGAGGTTCCTTACAGATGAATTCTTTCCCCTAAACCGCGTTGTCTCACACTTGGGTCATTTCTTCTCAAGAAATCATCCATTTGCAATCTGACTGCAGATCAGAGATCGGTCTGCAGTTCAGCGCCTCCTCCCGGTCTCCTTCTGTTGGATGAAGTATTACGTTCGCCCTCTTCGACTTCCTCGGCACTTTCCCTTTCTCCAGCGGCTTCTTAAATAACATATCGTGTGGTTTATCAAGCGTGTCTGCAACACATCCCTCCACGCGTATGGTGAAATTCCATCGGCTTTGCATGGGTCAGGACCTTTAAGTATTCCGTTTGCCTCTTTTCTAGAAATTTGTCTTTTTCAAAACTTCCTCCTCATTCTGTCTCGCCGGTGCTGGGGATATGGGCAAAACACTCTTGATCTCATTCAGTTTCTCTCTTATCTTTTCATCATGGTCTACAACTCTTCCCTCTGAATCCCTCAGCCTGAATAGCTGCTCTTTGATTAGCAGTTTACTCCCGCTGAACACGCTGAAAAGACTCGGATTATCTGCTGCCATGTCCACAATATGATCCCGTCACAGTTTTTCAGTTCCTCCTTCCTCATCCTTCCAAACTCATCCCTTGCTCTATTATACGTTACGAATGCCGGATGGATGGGTGGGGGGTGCTGCCCATGTCATCTTAACAGCATCCCACGAAACTCCGTTCGGTGTTTTTGACATATTTTATCGAGCTAATCCTCTTTATCTCTTAACCTTCCCTAAGTGTGTGTGGCTTAGAAAGGGTACTAGGTAAGTTAGGGCGAAGAGCCGTTCATTGTGTAATCCAGTGAGGGCTAGAGTTCCCCACAGTGCTCTGAGGCTTTCCCTGGGAAACAAATGAGTGCTGTGGTTCTGATGCTGTCGACATTTCGAATATGTAATTCGTATCTTTCTCGTCTCCCAGTTTCTGCCATATCTTGTTTTCATGCCAGATTTTTTTTTTTTAATTAAACATGTACCAGTTGGTTTAATGTCAAGTCGTATTATACAAGGGCTTCATTATATTCACTTTGTGGGTTACATCTGTGCACTGTGCAACTACCAACCTTCTCTTTCTCCACTTTGCCTTTTCTTGTCGAACCCCTTTCCTTAACCCTTCCTAATTTATCAATTAAGGTGAACTTGAAAAAGAAGACACATCACAGGGATGATGAAAGGACGACTAACGATTCTTGTTCTCTCCTTTGGTCCCTTGATATTCTCTCTCTCTCTCTCTCTCTCTCTCTCTCTCTCTCTCTCTCTCTCTCTCTCTCTCTCTCTTTCTCTATCATAGTCCGCATCTACAAACACCATTTCCAGTATTTCCACTCTCAAATCCAGACTTATCCTCAGACCGCCAAAGGCAGTCTCTTATTCAAAGGAAATACATCACTGCAATTACAGGTCTGTATCGCAATAGATGTGAGCATTGACACATTACTCGAAATTATTTTCACTGAAGTGAATTTGGTTCTGAGTCGAACGCTATTCCACAAATACTTTAATGTCATGACTCAATACTCTCTCGTATTAGTTTATAATCTGAAAGATTTTACAGTTATGTAGTATCAACACGCTAATGGCAATTAATTTTAGATTTCATTTTTTACAAATTAACCATCATGCATGAACAACTTTACACTGACACCTCGAAAGTTGAATGATGTGATATAACAAATTGCTGTTCATTTTGTGATGTCACTTCACACCTGGATGATTCTCATGAATCTTGTTTACTCATTGTGGCACACTTCATGAATTCCCTGGTCAATGTCTCCACGTTGTTATATCTGAACAGATCATCATATGATATACCAGAACAGCTTTAGATTCACATTGCGGTGGTCCGTAATACTAGTCTTTATCAATATGAACATATATTATTACCAGGATTTATTTGGTGTTCGATTGACACGTGAAGTGTCATTATTCGATGCAGACGGGCAAATGGCAGCCCACGTATCAGTTGTAAGAATTATCATATCATCACCTTACGCAGAGTCACCTTAAAACATTTTAAGAACACAGAAAGAACACAAAGAGAACACAGAAGTCCCGGTGGCACATACCTGGAAGGAGGGACGGATCACCCACCGGGGTTGGGAACTAAGATAAATGTAAACACTGAGACAAATCTGTGAGCCGTTTTTATACCCTCGCATCTTTTGAAGGGTTGTGTATTGGCATATACATATGATGATTAAACATTTCTTCCTCCCTAAAACCCGGTGTCTTATATGATACTTATCAGTATTTTGATATTCTATCTTGAAGTTAGCTTAGGATAATGTGAAAAGCTGAGTAATATTGAGATATACTATAAACTAACTGGCGACTTGAACGCTGCATCTTCCTCCTTGCTCATCTTCCTCCAGCGACTCATCCGCGAAAGCTGATTGGTCGGTGGGCCGTGACGTCACCGTAAAGGCAACGCCCCCATCTTGAAAGTGAAATTTCCTTCTTATTTATTGTCCCATTTATATGCCATACAAATCCCTTCTTACGCCACCAGAATAAGATATACAGATGTCTATAGTCATCTATGTTGTGTCCATGATGAATACCGTCTGCGAGGGTTTATGGGTGGTGCAATAAACGTCAAACGAGAGGGAGAGTGTCTAAGTGTTGCCATATCTTCCCGCTATTAAACATACCCTCCTTGCTCCGGTCCAGACTGTGACCCAAGTTTAAAAGAGTTCTCTTCAAACTTCTCCTTTTCTTATTTATTTACCTACTTAAATGCTCAGTGAGGAGCGAGTGAAGTACTAGGAAGGGCTTTTAAGATCTTGAAAAATAGGCTCGCGTTTATAACCTTAATGTATTTACAGAGTTATAGAACTTTTAAGGTCTAAAACGAGAGGCAATTTTGTTCCTAAATCCTCCTAGGAATAACAAACCTGAGCGTTACGGTGAGACTCGAATATACGACCCTTAGTGTGCCATAGGCTGGCATTTTGGCATGACCCTTTAAGGCCAGGTCAAGGATTATGGCTCGCGTGTTGAAAATGACGCCATAAGGAACCGGAAGATGTAGTACCATACCCGAAGCGGCTTTGCTTCTCATACGCGGCAAAAGAATTTGTTGCGTTGGGTCAAATCTGAAAGTGGGCAGACATCAGTGGGAAATGGTGACTAGTTCACTGCCAGGAGAGAAAGTCTATGGCGCCGGAGGGCAGGGTGATGCTGGAAGTCCTCCCTACCTAAACCAAGAGTCCAATAGTCGGTTAACATAACCCAGCTGGTCAGCCAAGACCTATCAACTTACATAAAACTTACTCGCCTCTCGACCTGACTTAATCCTGAAGTTGCACTCGTGATGGAAGAGCGAAAGCGTCGATAAGTCCTGCGTGGACCTTTCAGTCTCGTTCTATACAGACATACGCAAGAATTTAAAGGCTTTTGGAAAAAATACCCAAATTATTGATAAAAGAAAATATTTTTAGGGTGTCTAACTGTGAAGCGGTTAGCGCCGCTGACCGTGACGCATTCACGGCTCGCCTAGGTTCGAATCCTGGCCCCCGGCAGTTGGTGAGCAGTCAACCTAGCCGTTCATCCTAAATTAACATTAGGTCACCACAGATTATTATTATACCATTTTTTTTTTTCAGTTACCTCCTGTAGCTCATCTGAATGAATCCTGTAGTTTGCCTTTTCGTTTGTACAGTTGATGTGTAAAAAGATTTGCTACCATTGAGCCCAGCTCATCAATTTGTCTATTGCTATTGTAGCTTCATTTGCCAGTTTAATATCATCTATGAATTTTGCTATCTTGCATCGTATCCAATCATTTACGTCTTGTGTATTATATGAGAAAGAGAGCTGGTCCCAAGACTGATCCCTGTGGCACACCACTTGTTACGTCCGACCATTCCGAGGCTTCACTGTTATTCACTCCTCTCTATTTACGTCCAGTTTTCTAAACCATCGAATTACAACCCCATCTATACTAAGTGACTTAACTTTTGTTAGTAATATATGGCTTTATTGAATGCTTTCAGAAAATGGGATCATCCACTTAACTTTTCGTCACACGCCTTCATCATACCATAAAAGAAATCACGCAAATTTGTGCCATTTCGCCAAAGACGTTACCATAAGTGGTTAATTAACGGGTGAACTTCTCCGTGATATACAATCATGTCACCAATAATGGTCTCCACAAGTTTGCCAACTCCGGACATTAAGCTAATTGGGTGATAATTCCCGGCTGGGGACTTTATGTTTTTCTTGATTATCGGTGTTACAGCGGGAAGCTTCCAGTCAAGCGGAACTTTCGAGGTTGTAGCAAGTGGCATACTGAAAATAGCAGGCATGAAGTTATAAGGCAATCTTATCTCTAGTTACTTTCATTGTTCACGTCATGAAAGTGTAACAGGAGCCACCGTTGTATCGTGATATCATGAAGTGACTGTTTCCTTGACTGGATAATGACTCTGTTGCTCCTGTCAAAACTATAAAGATACTTTGCGTTTCTCTTGCTACACTAAGCAATACTTCTTTTGTTTTTCTCAGCAGTATGTGCTTCACACTGTCATATACTTTGACATACATATTTTTTAAGTATTTCTGCACAAATTTACGTAATTTATTCTATCAAGGTGTTTACTGCTCTCTTTTAGTTTTGTGTGTGTTATTTTCTGGGACGACAGTCAGTGGTTATTTCATTACCCCAGCAATGTTTGTCTGGCACTAGAAAATAAATGTTGGCTGCGCATTAGCACACACGTTCCCTCAAATATTTGAATATCTTTACGGGACCTTTCGAACGAAGCTATCCCAGCTTATTTCTTTAAGTGAAGTGCGAAAATAATCGAAATTTTCTGAGTTTAAAATCTGTTGTTTATGGAACGCCTTGTTCTTAATCAGCATTACAAACATTATTGAAAGCAAGCCTAATGATTTCTCGGTGATTGCTTGTACCCGAACTTTTATCCAACCACGACGTTGTAGATGAGATCGTAATTCGTAGGTAGAACGAAGTCTATTACGTTCGTGTCACGAGTAGGTTTTTCAGTGAGTTGTATTAAGGCACTATGAAGCAAGCTTAGGTAGGTGGAGTCCACAGCCGGAGCTGCTGGGAAGGGAATTCTCCCCACTTCTATATAGGTATGTTAAAAAAAAGAAATGTCTCCCATTACGATCGAATTATAAATTTCTTCTAACTTCTAACTGGTCGTAAAGTTTTTGGTCAACCCCCCCGCCCTGGTGTCTGTACGAGAAGCTTGTAAACATTCTACAAGCATTCTTAAGTTTATCTCTGATTTCCACAAAATTGTATATTTAGTCAGTAGGATCGACAGCTACAGTATTGATCAGTACAGCATCAATATTAACTAATGGTCAAAGCTCCACTTTGTCACTGTGAAATTAGAATGTACCATGAAACTGTATATTCGGTAAGGAAATCTCTGTTTTTGAGATCTCTCAAAGATTCAGAAACACCAGTTATATCATAATTGTCATATATATATATTATCCAATGGGATAGGGGAGAAAGAATACTTCCCACGTATTCCCTGCGTGTCGTAAGAGGCGACTAAAAGGGGAGGGAGCGGGGG
>JAYMFT010162562.1:0-12395 GCA_038088735.1 Panulirus argus | reverse complement strand
AAAATATATATATATATATATATATATATATATATACAAAAAATATATATATATATATATATATATATATATATATAATGAACCCATATTATGTTGATGCATCCAAACAAAAGCAATGTATCAGATGTGAAAAATAATTGATCCATTTCTGAGACAGGAATAAAACAGGCCATGATAATTAGTGACTTTTATTATACCAACCGTGGAGGGCAGGGGGGGAGGGGGGAATGTAAGCCATGACGTCATAACGTTTGGAAGTCCAGGAAGAGCTGCAATGCGGGTTAGACCCGCCGATGTCACGGAAGAAAACGGGAGGGGGGGAGGGGGGGAATGAATCCTACGTCAGTGACTGTGGCACCTTTGAACACACACACAAAAATATAAATAAGCTCATCTAACCTACGGAAAGTACTGTGAGGTGAATAAGCTCTTCTGTTCTACTGTGCTGGAGGGGGGGCGGGGGCGGCACTGACAAAAGTTAGAAAATCCATGATGGCCGACTAGATGCCAGAGTAGGCACCTCGCAAGAATAACTAAGCATGCAGTGAGCACTTTAAAAAACCAGGGATGTGTGTCTAAGCGATCAAAATAAGTAAGCATGCTGAGGGCGGTATTCAAAAACCCTTCAGATGGGTATTAATAATGTAAAAAAAAAAAAATTGTGAAAAAGACTAAGAAAAGAGCAGGCTAGATCTATGCCATACAGTACCTTTCAAAAACCGATTTACGATACGGCATTAGCCACCTCTCAGTAACCAACGAAGGAGCTAGAGTGGTTAGTAACAGTAGGGTACAGGTAATACAGTGGTACACATTAAGCTAGTAGTGCATACTACACAAACACACACGCACACAAGACACCGAGAAGACTACTGTGAACGTTAGGCCATGCGGCTCCCAACTGACGACTGCCCGCCACCCGCCTCCATCATAGTTGCAATACGCCCCTAGCAGACACAACCTTCCCGCCACTTAAAGGGCCAAAAATGAGGAAGAACTGACTTCATCTTTATGACTACGTCTATCGTATTCCATCTATAGTGGAACTATAGAGGGACATCCCCGCTACAGTCTAGGGTAAAGATGTTTCCAGGGAATTAATGAGAGTCGGAAGGCCTCTAGCACCTTTCCCCCATCGATCCATCTTGCGCAGGCGCAAGCAACTCTTTGATTTACATACACAGGTTGAATATGTTTCCTCTACTTTTAATAGGTGATTTCAACTCTAGGACTGGTGGTCTTGACTGTTCTAATTCAACGGACCGAGAAATCACCCGTAACTTTGAACGGTAAACATACAAAGCCGAAAACCAAACACTCGGGGAAAAATACGGAATAAATGCACGGTTATTACACAAGACGGACGGCACAGTGGGTTACAATGTGCTTGCAGTAAAATGAACACGTGAATTATATATCCGTAGAGTGAAAAATAAAAGCTGTTGCTTGTAGGGGTAAGCAGTTCCTTAAACCTAAATTCATTAAGGTCAGGAACATGGTTGAAGAACGCCCCTCAATCCCTGTAACGCTAAATATATATATATATATATATATATATATATATATATATATATATATATATATATATGAGACGGAGAGGCTTAGGCAGGTATCCATTTTATCGACCAGCCCCAACGGGAGGATGAACAACTCGACTGACTGTGGACCGTCTACCGCGACCACGATCCGAACCTATGGGGGGGGGCTCGACCCCGGGCGGCCCGTGAATGCGTCACCGTCATCACCGCTACACCACGGAGGTCCTCACTTGACGTGAACGGAGGAGTACATAAAACCTCACGACTATTTTTTTTGTGAGTGATGGCATGGGCACCAGGGGGGGGGGGAGTGGGGGGAGGGGTACGGTCGGTGGTCAAGGGTCGTAGCGTCTAGCGCTTAGGAGCCGTAAAGGTCGTGTGCTGAAGGCCCAGGAGGAGGGCAACCTTTAACATTTCTGCCTCTTTGCCAACTCTCCAATTAGCTATCACTTCCAGTCACGTCCACATGCAGCGTTCTCATCCGATAGTTACATAGTTCTGCCACACACACACACACACACACACACACACACGTGCGCGCGCGCGCGCGCGCGCGCGGTAGTAACAACGGAATTACTGGCACCGTCCCTGAAATCACTCATGCCGTAGTTCCCTCGTTAATTATGGAAACAAGTGTTTTTTTTTTTTTACTAATGGGATGAATTCCTATTGTTCCCATTGACGAAATAAAAGAAAAGGGCATTTACGAAATAAACAACAAGTATGACACCCCGGTGCTTAAATATATATTTTTCCCCCCACATTAACTGAACGCTCAACGTCAAAGGGCGTCACCAACCCATTCTAAATAACGGGTTTATTAGTACACACTCGTTAATTAGAGCGACGACATGTCCTTAACGCTCGTTAATTAGAGCGACGACATGTCCTTAACGCTGGAGGGTTTGCTTCCCTTCCTGAGGCCCTTTGAGGACCGCCTCTCCTCCCATCCCTCGCCACAACCACCGTCCACGCTGGTCCCTTCCCTTTAAATCCCCCCTCCTTCCATCGGCTTTCCCAATACCTTCTCCACGACCTAGTCTCCTCCCCAGCAGCTCTCCCCACCGTGGCTGTTCCTCCCCTCCTCTCCCTCCCCTCCCCATCCACCCCTTTCATCTACACCCCAAACCTCAGCCGAACGCAAGCCCTCATCTCCCCACTTAACTCCCTCCCCTCACCCTTATCGGTCAGCCTCTGGATGCCCTTTGACCCGCACTGTCCGCACACACCCGTCTATTATCAGCCTGTGCCCCGGACGACGCATTAGTGACCAGGGTCACGGTTAACACGCCACGAAATACAATGACGCCACCCAGGGAAAAAAAAAAACTTCCAAACAAAACGAAAATAATCCTTCGTTTCGTATGTCATATGATGACCTTGACCTCTGGTGACCCAGCTTCCAGTAGGCCAGCGGGGATGACCCTCTCATGGCAGAGTTGTCCACAAATCGCTGTAATGTCGGTAAAATCTCTGTGTACTTCTGCCTCTGGAGATGGCAAGCGCTGACTCTGTTCCTGATGACCTTGACCTTTGACCCAACACGCAGTCAATATGTCCCAGTCTTACCTCGACCACCCTGCATTTTGCCACACCACCCCACCCCGACCAGTCCAACACGTACAAGATAAGGCAACTAAACCCTCATGTATTCATAGACATACTATCATACATAAATGTATTTCATAATTGTATGCATATTCTTGACCCCTCGTGAAAATACACAAGATATACCCAAATTTGAATGAAAAAAAAATGCGCTTCAATACACGCCACTCCTTTCCAAGACTCGGTTTTCCAGAGATTTCGTGTCCGTTGGCCGCGCACCGGTCGACTGGTCTGGAAGGGGTCAAGTCAACCCCCGTCGTTCAGTCTGGAACACGATAAGTATTGGCTCCTGAGGCACCCTTGGCAGGCAGACTCCAGTCTTTCCGTCATCCGGTTGGGAAAAGTAAAAAAAGTTTGAGTAATCATTTCATCGGGGTCATCATCCATTCCCGTATAAGGTCAACCTTTCTCTGGATCGGCTACACTCGTGCGCCTGGAAAGGTAAAAGTTGGCACTTTCCATATTCTGTCATTTGTGCTAGAAGGATAATGTAAGCTGGATGATACCCACAAATACTTCGGACTTTTTCAGGCTTATTTTTAGACGTTTGACGAAGTCTGCCCACTGCTCCAGTGCTATGACGAACGAAGGATTAATAAACCCCTTCAGCTACGACGGTACGACTCTTGAGCACGATGGCACGACCCTTGCGAAAGCAAGTCGATACGACCCTTGAATACGACACGACGGTAAGACCCTTCGTGGTCAGTTTTCAGCGACTAAACATAGCATTACTGTGAGTTAACTTTCAGATGCGTTTGATTCTGTCATTCCGAGAAATCTCCGGCCATCCGTAACAACGTGAAGATTTGTGAGAAAAAAAAAAGAGCGAAAGGAAGAGACAAAACGACAAAGTCCCTTCACCGTTCTGGCTCTAATTACCTCCCTGATTGATGGTGATTAGCCCCACGATGCCTAGTCTCCCTACAGAGAGGAGAGAAGCAAGGAAACAAGAATAAGTCGAAGTGATATGAGGAGAAGGAATCCGTGTGCGCGTATGTAAATGCCTGCGTTCATAAAATCATTTTTAAATCTGACAGGAACAAATCATCCGCTTCATGTTTTTCTTTAAAGACCGATGTGGTACGACATCACGAACACTGAACCCGACCATACGACTCCCTGGGAGATGATGGTTTCACGTCTAAGCTGACTCCATAAGCTAACCTTATGGAGTCGGGTTTTATCTTTTACTTTTAACGGACCTACGTGCTTTAGCGGTTTCGTCTAAACATGTAAACATCAAATTCAAAAGAATCTTTAAATTTCTCCTCCTAGAGAAATCCCCGCACATTCTCGCTCGGACCCGCTGCATCTACCCACTCCGACTGCTCCCGCGGGGCCCCATGAGCAAACTAGTCCCACTTCAATATCTTCATCAAATTACTACGCACGAGGAAATTAATTGCCACCTCCGGCAGGGCGAGGGAAAGGGGTGGAAAAGACGATGGTAGTTGTGAGAGTCGGGAAGGGTTGGGAGAGAACTTCGAGTGAGAGGAAGGCAGAGCAGGTTCTCCTCTCCCTTTCATCATTCACACAGTCTTAGAAAAAAAAAAATGGAAACCTGACACGCGAAATACATCAGCCAGGTCTTTAAGCTGAACCTTCGGCTGGCAACACTGACATACAGCTTTAAAATCAACCTATCATATTAATTAAAAGTTTCTAGCCTACAAAGATCAAAAGCCTTTATCCTACATACATTAAAAGTCTTTCAACTACATTAATCAAAAGTCTCTTAAAAATGCAAATCAAAACCTTTAGCCTAAACGAATTACAGACTCTGTAACCTACGGAAAGGAAAACCCTGTAATCTCCGTAAAATCAAATGTCTGTACCCAACACAAATCTCAGGCTAAACTTTATGAAATAAGGCTCCTTGTGTTTTCCAGTTTTTTTCTCTCGAGGAAGCAACACATTAAGTCCACCCATCCCCTTGGGGCAAGCTACGCTAATTGCAACCAGTGCTGGAGGAAGGCTAGGTTTTTTTTTTTTCCTTTCCCCCTCGCGTCGCCAGACAAAGCCTATCATATTCTGGTCTAATTTATGACAAAGTTTTTACGTGATCATTCTTTATGGTGAAACCTTTTCGCGTTCGGTTGCAATACGGTAAATAACGATACCTGAAAAATATCATTACACGCAGGCTAACACAGCAGAGACACTCTAAACATTTCTTTATCACTTTTTACTTTTTTTAAGTCTCTTTAACAATGTCGAGAATTATTTTATACAGACTCCCAAGATAACGCTCTCTCGCATCTGTCAATGAAATCTCACCTTTAAACTCCTGTCATTTATAACCAAGGAACGGTGAGCAGGTTCCGTAAACAAATAGTTATAACACAGCAACGTTCACATATACCGTATCTCTCAATAAAGAATACACACACTAAAAATACGCGTCAGAGAAGACAGTCGGTGAGCGCGGTCGTCTCTGGGACTGGCTGGCGGTAGTGCGTCAGCCACCGTCTGCTTCAGGGACCATTTTATTTATATTAATTTATGTGGACTGGATTCCCAAGATGGCGAGGACAGAGCTTATCAATGTGGCGGGCCAGCTGCCTGGCGCGGTTATGAGGGATACCAGTCAGGAACTACCATCTGCATGACGGGGAAGGTAATTTAATTCCATCCTGTTTACCGCAATGAAATTCTCACCTGTGTATGCATGTATGTATGGACACACTATTGTATGGCGGTGTACATGTATTAATATATGGAGGCCCGCAGGCTATCCTGAAATACGTAAAAAAATACCCTGAACTAGTACCTGCGATTTTTGGTATTTATGATAACTGCTTCTTTCCCTACACGCGGAAGCCTTGGATCTCTCTACCTTTTCATGTCTTTCCCAATAACTATGACCTGGCTCATTTCAAAGGACAGGTTTTTCACTTTCTCAAAAATTCGTAAATGCTTTCACCGTTTCTTAATTCTAATTTTTTTCAATTAGGGCCCGGCCTTGATGTGGACTTTTGTCCGTGACTGGAGCCTTGAACATAAAAAAATAAAAAAATGTATGAATGTATGAAGGCTTCTAGTACCCTAAGGATATTAATTAGTATTACAGTTAGCAGTGACGAATACATAAAGCTACGGGGTCACCCGACAAGCAGGGTTGGTACTGATGGACTCACGTATCACGGCGACTGTATAAGAAAGGAAGAGGGCAGAGGCAGCGACGTGTATGTGATTGTTGCAAGCAGAGGCAGGGCTCGTCTGCTTGCCCGCGTTCTCCCTCCTTCTTTTGATGCTTTTAAAAGGCACGGTACAGAGCCGGTCCCGTCTTATGTGCTTGCCTCTCTCACCTGATGAATGTCAACAAACCTGGAAACGTGTTCTTTCAGAGAAGCCTTTTTCTTCTTTTCTCTTCTTTTCCTTCCGTCTCGGTGCGTTGCTTCAGTCTTGGGTTCAGGGCTGTTTCAAGGCTCGTTGTCTTCCTTCAAGGGTAGAGAAGTCCAAGACTTGTGGTCCGATCACTTGGTTTACGACAAAAAAAAAAGATCAAACTAAGGCTGAGGAAAAAAAAGAAGAAAAGGCTAAAAATCTGACTTAAGGAACGCCAAGACTTGATATCGGAAAACCAAATTATGGCTTAAAAGTCCCGGAGCATCACTGAAAGACTGTAGGCTGATGGGAAACCAAGACTTAACACCTGGGGACAGCCATTAGCATGAAAGACTGAACAGCTAAGACTAAATATCCAAAGAACACGATGAACAGCACCTTAAACAAGGGGGAACACACTGGAACACACGACTGAACACACCAAAGACGTAAAGACTGAAGGCAAACGAAGATCTAAGACCAAGCGAACGTACAAAGAATACCAGAACACCATTAAGACTTACTGTTCCAGAAACCGCCATGATACTCAAGACTGAACGAGTCCGCAAAGACTTGGGGGAGGGAAGAAAGAAGCTGAGGCTGAAAAAAAAAAAAAAGACTTGTGGGATCCTCAACATCAAAGACTGAATCTTGAGAATGTGAAAAACCACTCAAGACCTCGGGCTGTGGGTACCGTCAAGACCAAAGACTGAGAATCTCACGTCTTAAGGATGTTGCGGAAGCCTGAGAATGAGGGAGAACACACTACTATCAAGCCTTAAAACTCACAATGCCCACCAAGGCTGATCAATGTGTGAGGGAGTGTCCCCAGCAAGTCTTAAGAATGACTGTGTGTGGCTCCACTAAAGACTGAAAGCAGACACCAAAACTTCGGACTGATCTTAAGACTTTGTGTCTGAGGATGCACACACACGCCAAGACTTGAAGGCTGACTCTCAGGCTTGCGGCTCAGTGTCCAGCGAGACAAATGGGCGTGGTAAACTTGCCGGCCTGACAGCCATATGGCAACACTGGCGTATCGATCACATTCTGGCAACACTGCACTCATGTGACGTCACTGCCGTCATAGGCAGGCTGGTCACGTCCAGGTCAGGAGGGGCTGTGTGTGACCTGTGCGGGTCAAGGACAGGTTATGCTGGGACCAGGTGCGGGTCAGAGGGTAAAGGCCGTGACCTGTTCTGGTCAAGGACAGGTTATGCTGTGACCAGGCGCAGGTAAAAGGGGTACAGGCTTGACCTGTACGGGTCAAGGACAGGTTGCATTGTGACCTGTAAGATCAAGAACAGGTTATACCCGCAACCTTTACGGGTCAATAGCATGCTTTGCTAAAGACGCAAATAAATATAAATATCCCACTTAAATCAACGCAATCCTTCCTTCATAAACAAATCCCTTTAAACGCAAAATTACATGAGACAGGAACACACCATTTTTGAGTTGCTGGCAAAAGTTTTCCTATCGGCCCTGACGTAAGGAGGAGGGGCAGTGTCGCCCGCCGGAGATCCAGCCGGAACAGCTGTGTTTCCCCCAGCACCTGCCCTGCGACATCTCACGAGGGCATCACAGTATTACGCAATCCTTCACTACCTTCAAAGAACCGAAATGGAAATAGGTCCGTAATGTATGCTAAACACGACTTGGGTCTGTCGCTGGCCACATTCAGTCACTTCCCTCCCAGAGGATGTTTGCTAAGCTTTTCTGTTTATTAGTTACAACCAATCCAGTCTCATAAAAAAAAAAAGACGTTTTCAGTCCAAGAGGACGAAGGAAAATATTGCCTCAAATAAAAAAAAAAATCATTCTAATGAGTGGTTCTGAAAAACCTTTTGCAAAAACTGGTGTGGTTTCTAAACAAAAACGCTTACAATCAACAACCTATGTTTAATGAATAGGCAATTTGCACGTATGAATATCCCACACGTTCACCTGCAGGTTTGTCAACCGACAACTGCCCGCAACTTGTCCGTCCTCGCAAATCTGGGCCACCGGAGAGCCTGCATATGCAAGGGGATTACGGAGACGATTTGCATATCTGGCAAACCTTCTGTGATGCGCTTAGGGTGATGCTCTCAGGGGTAGCGGAGAACCCAGGCTCGGACCAGGCTGACAGGAGAGGCGTGTAAATATACATACATATGTATACATACAAGGCATGTATCAAGTCTTGATCATGACTGAATAAGACTTGTGTGTTTCCGTCTAGCAAAGCCGTGACTGTCGCGGCTTATCATCATCCGCCAGCCCCCGGGGGTTCGATCCCAGCCCCCGGGGGATCGATCCTGGCGTGGTAATCCCACAACCATGGGGATGTCCCACCTCCCGTATGCTCTCTCCCTCCCACAACCACCTCAATCATGCAGTTGTTAATCCAGTGGCTTTTCCCTCCCTACCTCGTCCTATTCCATTGCCCATGTCCCTCCCATTCTACCATATGGACATTCTACCATGTCCTCCCTCACTCTACCATACCGTTCCTCTACCATGTCTCTCCCTCTACGAAGACTCAACCATCCAACAAACTCCCTCACTCCACTTTGCTCTTCCCTCCTACAAATTATTCTCCTTCGTCATTCCCCGCTCCTCCTCCTCCATCCAATCTCCTCAACTCCACAAATTACCACCCCAGCACCTTCTCTCCCCTAAAAAAAAATCACCCCAGCTCCCCTCTCCTTCCCTCCCTTCAGTCTCAAGGTCACAGCATGATGCAGTCATCGTCCTCGTCCAATAATATTCTCATTACGGCAAACTCGACCCTTTTTCCCATCCCTGACCCATCGGTGATCATTCACGATACGCGAGGCTTTCGGGAGCTGTTTAATCTCGCATTCTGCAAAACACACTCCACAAAGTAACGTTGACAAATGCCTTTATAACTGGGTGCTGAATGCCGGCACTGCCCCTGCTTTGCCGAGTGTCGTAAAATCATTTCTTTTATTTTCTTGCGTCAAAAGAGTTGAGCCAATCATCCTCTGCTCCTCAGAAAATGACCTTCGTATGAGCTTCCCTCCGTAGCAGCCGAGCCATCAAAGCTATGGATCATCCAGCCAACACAAGCCATACCATCCTCCCGTTTTCTGATCAGCGGCCAGGTTGTGGGTCTGGATAAACTGTTGTTGGCGAAGGAGGGGGAAAAAATGTGGTCTGTGGGGCTTTGGTTGTTGTTATTTTGTCGAGTTGTGGTACTGATGGTAGCAAGTGGTCGTGGTTTAATGGGAACCATCCCTATCCGGTGGGTGGTGTTGTGGTAGACTCCAGTTGGGACGGTATGGTGTGGTAAATTGTGGTTCAGGGAACAAGGATGGTGGAAGGTTGTCACCGGTCAAAAAAGGTCACAGATATTAGGTGGAAGGTTCTGGCTTATGATTTCAATAACAATAATAATAATGATAATAATAATAATGATAATAATAATAATAATAATAATAATAATAATAATAATAATAATAATCTTCGACTTACTAAATCAAATATATCCAAAAGCTGAAACATGGTGAGAAAATACCTGAAAAAAGTCCCGTTATTTTGGAGCCAATCTTATCCAAAGTAAATATGTCTGTACCGACAAAACTCCCGTCATTCCCACAAACGAAACGAGAGAGAAAAATATATATATATAAGAATATATTTCACAGTCGTCCAGTGTGTCCCTTTTGTCAGAGCTGTGTGGCTGTGGACTGTCAATGCACCCGGTGCCAGTATTGTGTCGGACACCTGTCGAATCCCAGCCGTGTGTGTCGCCCCTATAGGTCCTGGGGACTGGACAAGTCCTCCCTCCCCACCACAACACACACACACACACACACACACACACACATACACAACCTTCCCACACGTCCCAGGCGCTGGTCTGGCTCCCCCCTACAACCTCTCTAGGCCCCAGGGACTGGTCATGTTTCCCTCACAACATCCCCATAGGTCCCCAGGTGCTGGTCAGGCTCTCCCCTACAACTTCTCCAGGTTCCAAGGACTGGTCAGGCTCCCCTACAACTTCCCCACAGGTCCCAGGTGCTGGTCAGGCTCCCTTACAACCTCTTCAGGTCCCAAGGACTAGCCAGGGTCAGCTGGTTGGTTCTGCTGGTTATTGATCAGTCTGCGCCCACTCATGTGTTCCCAGGGGCTGAACACAGATCCCACATTTTATTCTTGAAATTCACTGGAAAATACAGATGTTTCCCCTATATCTAACTCGTTTTCTTTTTTCCATGTAGTAATATATTTAATGACAATAAGTTAATCTGAAAAGAAAACTAAAATATTTTGCCTTCTCTACGATATATCATTTTCATGCCTTACTAAAGATATCAAATACTGCCTGAATTAAACCATGAGGAGGAACACAGAGGGAACAGTAAAACTGTCATTTAATGAATATTGTTGTTAATTGAATTACGAAACGGCAAACCTGGTTTTAGCTCATGTTTTTCAGTTATAACTCGAACGAACATAATAAATCACTGGGTAAACGGCGCACATAAACCACTGAGTAAACGAAGTGATACGTTAAAACTCTTAAATACCAAGACCTTTCGATTTTGATAAAATAAAAAAAAGGCAATTTCTTGTTATTTCTGAGTTATTACGGCCGCACGTTCAAGCAGAGCAGCCTGGCTTTCATTGATTTGTGTTGGCGAGGAAAAGTTTCATTCATACCAGTCCTCACAACCGGTAAGTCTGGCCACACAATCATACTGCCTGAGTCACCATTAGCAAACAATTTCCAGGTAGGTAGACTGGCTGATTAGGTAGACTGGCCTGGCTGTTTAGCGGGGCCTCAGGCCAATCATCAACTAGGGTCAAAACGGCGTTGACCTCAAGTTCATATGAATACCAACAGAAAGATGTTTAACACCTCCTTCAAATATTAAAGATAATTCTAAGACCACATATTCCCTCGCTGTGTAATACGGCCCATATCATTCCGACCAGGTGTACTGCTCTTCGCAAGTGTTCCGGAGCGGCGGATTCAACTGCATCGTACCCTGTATTACCTGGCGCAGTGTTGCCTTCTGTACGATAACGACATTAAAATGATGTACGAATACGCCGATTGAAACCTGATCAAGCCTTTCCACTGTGTTATGTCTACGCTTATTAACGCGTCACCAAATGAGGGCTAAAGATAAGATTATCATCATTCTACATACTCTGCGCAAATATATATATATTGATAACACAGGCCAATCAGACTGGATATAACACATCCTAACTCAAATATCACACCTGTCTTTGTGGGTAATGTTGATACCTGCAATACATGAAGATAAGAAGAGGCAACCGAGGAAAAATATATATAATTCTTGTTATTATGTCTCAAGAAACAATGACCGCACTTCGTAAATATTCGCTACGTGGCAACCGCCGTAGCGTCGGGTAGCAACGAGCACCTGGCAACGCTGACGCAAGACAACATTGCTGTGGCGAGGGGAGACCGTGCCTCCTGCCCTCTTTATTTTGTGATAAAATCCCGGTGATGGACGCTACCCGCAGTGAAAATGTCCCCAGTGTTGAAGAGTTGCGGACCACGGATGCTGTGTGATGTAGTTCCCCAGGTAGGTAACGGCTAGTTTATTGATTGACGCTAAAATCGTTGTGGATACGAATATTTTTAAGGAAAGTTGAGTGCGGATACCTCGGTCAGCGGGATGCAGTGAGAATTCCTGGATGAGAACTTTGAGCTGTGGAAAGTACACGCTGAAACTTGATGCCAGATCGACCAAAACGAATCCGTGACTGCATATCTGAGTCTCATTATGCGCAAGAGTGAAATCCTGAAGAGTAATACAGTTGACGTATGTATGACTGTCAGACTCTAATCATTACAACCGTTTTCTGTTAACATGCTTACAACACAGGGATATATATATATATATATATATATATATATATATATATATTTCT
>JAYMFT010162551.1:0-12395 GCA_038088735.1 Panulirus argus | reverse complement strand
ATATATATATATATATATATATATATATATATATATATATATATATATATATATATATATATATATATTGATACGTTTATTCATATATGTTTGTATATACATACAAAAAAAAATCTTTTCTGAAAGAAGAACGTAGCATGTAATGATCTGCATATGCATCATCTCCTGGTGTCAGGTACAGAGTGTCTTCACAACATATTTGCCCTAGAGAGAAGGGGTCCAATTAAAAAGCTGCCCTAAGGAACTCTTGCTTCATCGCACATTCATTTAAGGCTTGACCGAACCAGGTTCTATTTTTTGTAAACGTATTGCCCCTTAGAGGTCCTCCCTAGTTAAGATGAGAAGAGAAGCCCGGTAACCACAGGGGCAAAGCGGGTTACAGTGAACCATTCCTTCCGTCTCTTTAACACCACAAATCCAGTGTTTGGAAAGTTTCATATTGGATGATCCTTCGTGAGTCTCCAGAAGTGTTCGAATATGTGAGATATTGGCACTTGATGTCATTCCAATTCAGAATTAGCTCAGGCTTTATATGAAGACAATGCATTGAATTGAAATGGTGGTCAGAGATACCTGTGTGTGCCCTACAGTAGGATTCACTAGATCGGATTCAATATCCTCTTTCTTACTGTGATTTTTCAGTGTTCTATCAATGTATTTCTTCAAGCGAAGTCTTTACACTTGTGTTTAAGTGTTTAGCTAGTTACGTATCATACTGTAGCGCTGAAAAGTGATATAAATTGTTAGGTAAAACAATGAAAAAATACTCCAGCACGTGTGCTTGGGAAACACTGTGCGGAATTTGGGGAACGTGGCGCTCTCGTTAGCCTAACGTACAAGGTAGTGTCTTTTCTGTGATTCTTTGTCATTGTTTTTCACTTCATCTTTTGAGATAGAACTATTGTCCCTTTTCTGAATTTCTTTTTGCCGACTGCTTTTTTTTTTCATACACGTCCAGGTCACTTGAGCCGAGGAAACACGGCACCGTAGAGGAAACATGGGATCCTGAAGCGTAAGAAACTTGGTCAGTGTTCATTAGGTAGAAGGTTCGGTGGCCATTTTTCAGATCTTTTACTAAGCCTTATTTTCGGTAATTTCAAAATCCTGTATACTATTTCAGCATGTCAGCTGGTCAACAGTGTTCTGTGCGCAGTGGGGAATTTGGCGTTCAGTTTTACAATAATCTTGTGATGTCTTTGACTTACTGGTTTTGCGTGGAGGAAAAGCTGGCTACAGCTACTGATAAGATAGCTATTCTGACACACAGGGTAGACGTCCTTCAAGACATCGTTGAATCCAGTTAGCTCAGAGGATCAGGTAGTGAGCCATCAACGTCGGGAAGCAACGCTATGGGTGTTGAAATACCCAAAAGTAATCCTTCTTCTCTCACCCAGGAAAGCCTACCCTTCCAGGTAGTGCGAAACACCACAGACGTTTACCTTTGAAGCCAATGATTACAAAAGATTGGTTTCCGGCCTCGGATCATGTCGAGGACAACGAACACGAAGTAAGGCTCGTCGGCGACACCATGATCCGAGGACAGCTGGAGGAATTCTGCGCCGTAAACGTTTTTGTTTTCCGGGTGCCAGGGTAGATGATATTGCCGACGAGGTTTGTGGTGGCACTAACAATTATACACTTGATATTTATCATGTAAGTACTAACGATGTACTGGAGTAGAGATCACAGGAGCTGTGAGAGAAATATCGCCAGCTTATTCGACGTTTCCGAGATTAAACGAAAAATATTATGATTTCAGGAGTTCTTCTCAGGATCGGGACCGGGAACACCGTTTTAAGTCATGCGTCCAGTCCTGAATAAAAGGTTCATGAGCCTCTCCGAGTTCATAAACTTTTGGCAGCATTTCTACATGCAGTCTGATATGTTTATGAAGTAAAGACTACACCTGTATGAAGGGGCAACTGTGCATCTTGGTAGGTTCCTTAGCGAGTCTACACAGGCGTTTTTGGTAAAAAACGCAGCACAAAATATTTCATGTTAACGCTCGGAGTATTCGCAATGAAATCTTAAGAGTTAGAGACAACGGCGTTGGAAGGAAATAATAATATGATTGCTATTTACGGAATTTGGTTAGATATCAACTAAAGAAATTTCCTCGCCGAGAATGAAATTCCCGGGTACACTCTATCTAACTGGGTTAGGAAAAACAAATTGGGAGGTGTTGTCTAGCTCATTTAAATCTATTAGTAAAAAATGAGGTAGCTGTTGGGAATGTCGAATTCATTTTTGCAGATATAAAAGATAAACCTCTAAAGAAAATAACAGTAAGACTAGTTTACAAGCTTCCCGTACAGCCACCGGAGGTAGGCGAAAAATATGATCAGTCAGCATATACTTGTAATGAACAAGGTTCTATCATAGTAGGAGATTTTAACATACGGAATCTAAATGGGGAGAATTCCTTTCCAGTAGCCCCGGGCGTTTGATAGCGCCCTTATCCAATTAGTCGAGAAATCGACTCGCGACGAGAATATATCAGATTCAGTTCTTACTGCAAATGGAGATCTCGTCGATAATGTTGACGTTGCAGAAAAGTTTGGTACAAGTAATACCGACAGATTACTTTTGAGGTCATTTTTCAGCACTATATAATGATGGTCAACATCAGTCACGAAAAAAATACCCCTTTTTAAACTTACAAATTTTAATGATCTATGCAATGCTCATGACAGGCAAACCTCGGCTGATATGATCAATGAAAAAGACACGAATGTAGCTCAGAAAATCCTCAATAAAACCTTCAAAGTAGAAGAGGGAACATATGTGCCAGCGCGTAGAAGACGCTCTGTTTCTAGGAGGAGAAATTAAATAAGTGTCTGTTGTCCAAGAATGTAGCTTATTATACACTCAAATAGACCATAACCCAACATGATAGAGTAAGTTATGTAAATGTGCATAGAGAAAGTAAGGGAGTTATGCGTTAAAGTAAACTTCATTAAGAAGCGTATATTGCTGAAAATAGCAAAGGAAGCCCTAAGGAGTTTCACAATTATGTTAGAAGCAAGAAAGTAATTACCCAGTTAATTGGCCCAGTAATTACAGAAAACGGTGACTTGGTTCAAGACAACGAAGCCATGGGAAAAATTTTATATTAATCTTTTTGCATTTGTATTTACGATCGAAGACGCAATCCATGTCCCGAATCCAGTTTCGCTGATAAGAGAGAAGAACGTTCTGCAAGAAACTGACATAAAGAGGACGACATGCTATCAGCAATAAACAGAATGAACGTAAATAAAACAGCACGACCTGATAAGTTTTATCCAATGTGAAAAATGAGATATTTAAGCACTTCGAATCTGAATCCAGGAAAATCATCCTTACTCATTATTAATCACTGGTTTATCACCATCTTGAATATTGTGTTGTGTTCAGTTTTGGTCACCCTACCTTAAAAAAAAAAAATAGACGTAATGGAGAGAGTACCACGAAGATTCACGAGCAGAAAAACAAATCCTCTGAGAGCTGAATGACTGACTTGATTCTATTCAACTTATATAAGAGAAGGTTAGACGGTGATCTAATACAAGCATTCAAATGTATCAAAGGCTTTGATAAACGTGATCTGTCAAGTTACCTAAGACTTGATTCGTCTGATTTCACTCGGAATGATGGATACAAACTCGTTAGCAAACGTTTTACCGCGAATTAGGCGTAGTACTTTATCTTCAAAAGGATTGTTAACATGTGGAATGATCTGCCAATTTGAGCTGATGAAAGCAGAACCACAAATACGTTTCAGAATAGAATTGATAAATATTTCGCTTCAAGTTTACGGCTTACATTATTTGCACCTCCTCCGTCATATTGACATTTGCAGATTATTGTCTTTGAATTATCTTTATGCCTTAACACTTTTGCCACACTATTCTGTGAGTTTATGATATCTTCCATTATCACCAAAAGCCTCGAAAGGACATAATGATGTGCTATTTGAATTCCTTTGTATTTGCTTAACAATACGATATCATACAAAAATGTGCGTTGTAATCACAAGCATAAGTCAGTACCAAGAATATATATATATATATATATATATATATATATATATATATATATATATATATATATATATATATACGGCGATAATTAATGAAACAAAAAAAAAATGAGCCGAGGGTGGAGAACTGAGGATGTGAATTATCACACACACTCTTTAGTCCAAGAAAGTTAATGCCCTGGAGCTCTCCTTTGGCTTCGACAGACCAAAGATGGGGAGCGCTCGAGGGGACTGTCTGGGTCAGTTCTAGAGTGACGTCGGAAGCTGGAAGTGATGCGCTCCCGTCTACAAGTCCTGGAATATTTGCCTAGCCCGGATTGACGCATACGGGCCCCAGTCCCTTCTCGCAGTTATGGAGTTCATAGCTGTGAACTCAATACAAATCCAGCTTAGAAACAGACAACAACACATATGATTAGCTGATAAGAGAATTTACTGATGTCATCCAGCTACAACCAGTAAATTGAAACAGAACAACGTACAGCTACTGGAATTACAGATTAGCTTTGTCCCTTGAAGTGAGAACATGGAGACAGAAGTAGTTACACCGAAGCCTGGAAGAGACGCCAGTTTAATAGCTCTGAGCTATCGAGCTATTGACTGGTAAAAGACTTTTTCCAGGTTACACCGTTCATATTTACCGAGGCCTTCACTTTCCATCACGGGGGATGAGCGTAAAATCCACGAGCTAAAAGACTGATTACATCTCTTGAGTAAAGGAGCCATCTTCTTTTCAAAGAAAATTTCGATGGGATATTGTTAAGCACGGGCCTCAAGGGAGAGGTAATGGTTTTTACATGAGATTACTTCTGCTACAGGAGAGAACCTTAATAATGAACTCTGTATCGGATTCAAGTGTGGACATTGAGTTGTCGGTTACTAAAGAATCCACCTTTAATATGAATCACTTCCAATTCCACTTAAACCATAGACTGGGAAGATCTATTTTATGTATCTCCCATACTTCACATCCACACAAGCCAAGACACTAGTTAATCTTAGGCAGTAGACCGTTAATTCTTTCATCATGATGTTAGTCTCAAATTTTAGTCTCCATTTTGATCTGACAAAATCATACGAGAGACAACGACAGAGAGCACATGACCCAGTCTGTTCCCTGGCATACGTAGGTTTACCTGTTGATACCATGTTATCTTTCGTCATAGGGTCTGCCAAGTGAAGAGGAGGCAAACTGTTTATTGGCCATGATCCTCATAGATATCTACGCAGCCTCTTCCTCACACAACCCCTGCTGGGTTCCAGCAGCAACACATCATTAGCATACCCATCCACACTGTCATCTGTGTTAACTACATGTTAATTAACTTTGCAAGGTCAGTCTTTGGATGAGTGGATGTGAAGAGACTGTTAAAGAGGTTAAGTTCATTAACGCTCCCTAGCGCACCCCAGAACGAAGGGACGGGAAGTCTACCTATCTATCTATCTATCTATCTGTCTATCGTCATTAAGTCCCCTCACAGTTCCATTGGGTGGGTCAGGTACATACAGCCACTCAAATCACTCACACACATCCTCAAGCTAAGCCTTGTGTGTTAGAGTAAAACTTCCACACTTATAGATGTGCTTTTCTAATTATTTCTTGTTTACTTTTTTCGCATTGAACAATAAGCTGATTCGTCAAGTGAGACCAGAGTTTCCATCCACACCGCCTCTATAAACAAAAAGCCCATAACTCAGATTGCACAGCATTTCATTAGCTTCACTGGACTGATGTGAGGCAAAGAAATACCACGCAAAAATTAGGGATAAGACTTAGTTTCATGAAAAGCTTTAGTTATTACAGTTAATGTACTATCAAGAGCACCAAAGTGATATAAGATTCCCACACCTAAAAGGAAAAAAACTGGTGCCACTGCAGTTTCTCTACATGGATCCTGAACGCTGGAAGCTTTGAGATCAGTTCCAGAGAAAATCTATGATGATTTGGCTATATGCTTTATTCCTACACATGCAAAGCACTGCGGCCTTGTAGGTATAACATGATATCTCAAATGCCCAACAGTTATTGCCATAAGAACGTGAAATGTTCTACTTTTCTGCAGTGTTAGAGACGGATCATGTGACAGGAAGTTAGAAAAACCACTGCCGAATCTACAATGAGTTTAGGAGTACCATGTATTGCCAAGTATACACAGAGTTTAGGAGTACCATGTATTGCCAAGTATACACAGAGTTTAGGAGTACCAGGTATTAAGTTGTTTGAAAAAGCCTCCAACATCTGTTGTACGTCCCTCTGCCTTAGTTCCCCCGAGGTAAACTTTTACAATGGAAGACAGAGCACAACTGGTCTACCATCAGACACCACATAAATGCCTCTGTTGTTTACAGCAAAGTTCGGTATATTGCCTACCCCTTCAGTACTAAGACAAGCGCTTATACCCAGTTTATAATAATTTTCCCTCAGTTATATCCACTACATTAAAAACTCCAGCAGATGCGCTTCTCTTCTCCCCCCCCCCCCCCTCTCTCTCTCTCTCTCTTTCTCTCTCTCTCTCCAAAATCCAACAGATATGTCGTTACGGAGGTGGCTGACTTACGTAAAAACTGAAAATGTTATCCTTCTCTCTCATTATCATCTGATACTCGGGATTATAATGTACCCCGCACGCCGGTAAATTTGGCGAACATGAAAATTTCTTGTCGGCGCAAGTGATCAATTTTCGGACTATCTTTATGTTAGGAGATCAGGATGCCTGAAATATCTCACACCTGTCATGGGTTGGGTTAGGCTGGACGAGGTTATATGGTCAGAGTGCCTGAAAGTTTAGTGCAGTAGGTTTACTTTACACCACAGCTACATTTTAAGTATTACATACATATAGTAAAGTATTTACAGTACATACTACAATAAAAAAGGTGCACATATAACTGCAGTCCACAAAATAATAAAACTGATTAAACAAAATAACTATAAGCACAGGAAACTACAAACGGGCAAAACACTATTTGAACAACTCCAATATATCTTCTTTTCTGTTAATATTGTAGATCTGTCTGAATGTTAGAGTCATCCAAGGTGAAGTTTGAGGAGAAACGGGAGAAACAGCTATAGTACAGTTAGGACGGAAAAGTGAGGGAAAGGTAGAGCGACAAAAGTTTTTAGAGATGTCCTTATCTAAAGACCAAAAAGACCTTTCCGTTGATGACGAGGAGAGGTTATCGCACTTCCTTTGAATATAGCAACGCTTCGCCTCACGGATAACGCGCTTGCAGCGATTACGGGCAATGATAAAAGCTGAGTGGGAGCCAGAGGAGGGAGAGTTTTCCAAGCCCGATATGTCTCAATGGCCTCTTTAGTTTATCTCCCGTTTTCTGCGTCCCATCCCTACATTTCCTCCCGTCACTATCCTCTCCCACCTTGAGTCTCTCTTTTTCTTGTGCCCTTCCCATACATTTATTTGGGCCCATCTTTCTACCTCCTCCCCTTCCTTTCTCTTCATTACCGTTCCGCCTCCCTTTCTCTCTGTCTCCATCTGGACCACCTGACACAGCTGACCCTGACAACTGTCCCCCCAACGTGAGACCCAAGTCTACCAGCCGCAAATCATTAATTCAAGTCTAAAATAGACCAACATCTATATCTGAGGTCCACAGATAGGCTACCATATATCTGTGGTCTACAGATGATCGAAATATGTCATCAGTACGACTGAAGGTTTTCAGTTTCGTCTATCGATTCTCTCTGGTTCACATTATCAGTAGTTTGGCCTCACGCTTACTACTCTCTGATTCATGTATACTAAAGTCTGTGACCCCTCACTAGATATCTTGTTTTGGACACAGCCTCCTGTAGTTTCACAGTTACTTTCTATAATAAATGGATGAAAGTGTTGAAGGATTCAAATACAAGCTGTATCCGAGGAACATTAGCAGACGCACCACTATCAGGAACATTAGTTGACGCAATACTATTAGGAACACCAACCGATAAGACACTATTAGGAGCACTAGCTGACATGACACTATCAGGATCACTAAATGAAACAACACTAACAGGAACACATGTTGGCACAATATATCGGGAACACTAGCTAACGTAACACTATCAGGAACGCTAGCTTATACATCACTGTTAGGAACTTTACCCTACACAACAGTTGTGGTAACTTGTGAAGCTGTGTGCTGAAAAAGGACTGGTGATAGGAATTACTTGGTTTATAAATAGGGATATACGTAAGTATATGTGCAGTGGGAAAGGTTTTCCACACTATGGCTTTCAGGTTGTGGCCGGAGGTCATGTAGGAGGAGAATGAAGGAGACTGGGAAAAGGTCTACTCCCTAGGGAAGTCCAGGAAGCCTTGAAGAGTCTGAAGGTGAAGCCTTTGTGAAAGGCTCTGTCTCTCTAGCTTCACTCTAGCTAGTTACCTGGAGCGGATGTGTCGAATGCTCTGTTGAAATCTATTGTCACTAGTATTGTGCGGGAGGGGGTGCTGCTGTGATTGCTTGAAGCCATCCGTTATATGTTGTGTTAGGCTTGTGTGTATTATGATAGTGCAGTGACTGGGCCTAAAAGAGCGCTCTGTGGGTTGTTCCAGTAAAAAAAGTTCTAAATCAGTTTTGCAAGGAGTTTGGAAACTGATGATAACAGTGATATATGAGGACAGGAAGATGTGGGAGCTAGGTGGTTTAGAGGGTTTCAAGATGGGCACTTTGTTGGCAAGTTTCCAAGTTTTTTTTTTTATGCTTACCTCCCTTTGGTCTTAAATACAGTCTACTTTACAGTACTTTTGTGAATTCTACAAAGTTTTTTAAAGAACTTCATAAAATTTCTGGATTGTTAATTCTTCGTCTGCATTATCTTGTCATAATCATTAACACTCTCTGAATTGACTATCTATAGTTGCTAAGTAAGAATAGGTAATGTCTCATTACCCTAATTACAAATACACAAATTGGTCCATAAAGTTGTTTATGAAGACACATATATCATGTAATATCTGATTCAATTTGGGAATGATTTCTTGATACAACTATTCATTCCTTCTGGAACGAAACCGCTGTGTAGGAGCTTTCGGCAATAGATTTTAGATTTTCTGCAATGGTTACACGCATTTTGCAGTCAACAGATGACTGCCTCCACTTTGTCAATAAGAAAAGAAAAAACTCACTTTAGATTTTCTAACAGACTTAAGATGGATAAAAAGAGAACACGTTAACTTCCAGAGAGCGGCGCAGGAGGAGTGTAAAATACTAATACAGTAAGAACTAACAAGAGCGGCCAAAGTTAAGGAGCGTCAGGAACCGAACACTGAAATTCAATTGTGAACAGCGGGTGTAGTGACTTCCCGAAGACGCAGGGTAATGGGAAATAGTGGGGCACTGACTTGCCTGAGACGCAGGGTAATAGGAAAGGGTGGGACAGTAACTCGCCCGGGATTCAGGGTAATGCGAGATTGGTGGTGCAGTTACTTGCTCAAATTGCAGATTAATGAGGAATGGCGGTCCTGTGATTAGCTCGACATGCAGAGTGGGTGAACGGTGCTTTACTTATTTACTCGAAAGGCAGAGTAATGAGGAAAGGTGTTAAAGTGAATCTCCAGAGACTTCAAATGAAAAGTGGAACAGTTTTCAATGACTCGTTTGTGATTCAGGTGAAGGAAAAAAAAAACAGAACAGTGATTCACCTGAGACTGAGGCTTGGGGGTAACAGGGATGCCACCTTACAATTCTAATGACGGTTTCGGTGCTGGAAGCAAACATTTACGTGAGACATGTCGAGACGCTGTACAGTACGTGGTCAGGTTGTGAAAAAAAAAAGACCATACTCTTTAGTAGTTACGCCAGTTCATTATAAATCAGCTTGCCTGAGGAACCACAAATTGACGCTCTGTTAAGGGCCACCACGGGAGGCTAAGAGATAATCGCTTTATTTATAAGGAAAGTTTTGTGATTTCAAACCACGAGGAGGTTCGTGCTAGCGAGAGTAACATGTGTCCGTTCTCGAACAGTGCCAAGTCACCGTGTTCAGAGGAGTGCCCAAACAACTTTGGTCACTGAAGGTGTGAGGGAAGCTGGATCCAAGAACAATGCCAAGGACTGGTGTCCGGGAGAATAAAGGGCTATACAACCGCCCTCCAACAACAAACATTCACCTTTAAGGCTATTTGCCCCGTGGTAGCCGCGTTGCCTAAGGAGCATCACACACAAACTTGTAAATCAAGCATTAGGTCTTTACGACACTATACTATGATACTCGTTGCCATCCACTCCCTTCTTCTCGGACTAGCATTCTTAACAGCCTAGTTCAAGTAAGTATTTCTTTTATACTACTTTCTTCCTTCTTGCTATGTGAACGACGTCACTTGACTTGTAAAATGAACGGGAGTAACAATGCTTAAACTAGGAAAACAATATTCAAACCTGTTCGTTATTTCCCGCCTCAGTCGACAGTAATAACAACTACGATAAATCTAGCAGTCAATCTTTAACGGTGTGGTGCCTGGACGATATAGATGGATGGTCTAAGGTTGAATTACACTAGATTTCATCAGATACATTTACAATTAACATCCGAAAAAGAAAAGTAAATGACAGTTAGGTTTACCACATGTGAGTGAAAGCCATGCTTCCTGTCGCAGACATAACGAAATAACGAACGATGATAAGATGCCACCTTACACAACGTAAGATTACGAGAAATTTCACCCCAGGAACTGTAAGTCCCTCCGCTTGAAAACATTTACATGAATAATTCTCCAGTTTTGATGTAAATATTTCTTAAAGGGACAAACTCAAGGTAAACTTTTGTTGTTGTACATTAAACTCCTTGTGATCCAGTGTATTTTTTGTGTACTAGGAAGTGGAGATGTAATCATGACCTCCATACGTGGATAACAAAAGTCTTGATCTCTGTACAGTGGTTCAGTAAGCAAATCTTGTCATAACTTCATGCGGATAAAAGGCATATCTTAACAAACGGCTCCGTGTCGTAAGATTGGATGGAATAAGCACAGACACCGCCTTTGAACCGGAATCGCGAGTGGAGATTATGGTTGCATAGGAGAAAGGGGATGTTCAGAACATCACTAGACAACTGTGTCTCAGAAGGAAGTAAGATATTAGGAGAGGTACTCGACAGATGGTGTTCAACTGAGGCGAGGTTACTAGAGAGACCACGAATGTTGGTATAGTGAATTTTTCTAGAAAAAGAGGCAGGTTTACTAGAGAGGGAAAGGTCGTGGAGGGGAATCTCACTTACTTTCTTCAGATATTTTCTCTCACCATCTCTCGTCCGCCATTTTTTTTTCTTTTAATGCAATCATGGTAGAGTCCACTGAACTTATAGTCACTAGTCCCCGGCATCATTGGGCGTTAAGAATCTCCCGCCTGTCTCCACTGCCAATGAGAGGGAGGGCTCCGGCAGTAGTAGTACCCTCCCCCTCCTCCTCACCCACCCCATTTTAGTAAGCGTATGGTGTTTGTGAGAGGATGGTAGGACTAGCCCGTTAGTCCAGTTCTGATGAAGACAGAAAGTTAAACCAGCAATCCTAACATGGAGAGTGTAAGATGGTTCCGGGCATCACTTTAACGCTCCTTAGTTAGGATGGCAGTAGCGTCCCAGGCGGCTGCTCTCGATACTAGGATACCTCAGCAGGACAGAAGAAAACTTGTTAAGTTTAATGCCTCCAAGACCCATTTTCTGCCCATTTCTCTATCAAAATATCTTTCATAACGTTCCTCTCTCCCATGACATATCTGTAATTCCACCTCTTGGCTCAATGAACATACTTGGTATTACTGTAGCATCCACACTAAAAATCATACCACGAAAACAGCAAAGTCATCCTCTAAGAACTGGAAGTCCTGTTTAGATGTCGTAATTTCTTCTCTTCTGAACAGTTGCTCCTTCTATACAAAGGACTAATCCGTCCTTGAATGGAGTACTGCTCTCACATCTGCCGAGGTTCTACCTCTGCATCCTTACTTGTCACAGATGAGTCAAAAGAGGTTACCCTTATCGACTAATCCAAGTTGATCTCAAAACATAACCCATCTGCCCTACGCCGCAACACTAGTTGACTTTCCCTCTTCTACATGTATACTTTGATTTTTGTTTCCGAGGGCTGTTTACTGCATTATATGAGTACTGTGTGGCCATCGGCAACTCAAGGGTAGGCCATTTTGATAACAGTTTCTTTCCCTACACCTCGATACTCTGGAACTCTCACGTCTTTCTCAGTAACTATGACCTGGCACTTTTTAAAAGACAGGTTTTTCATTTCCTACAGAATTCATAAATACTTTCCCTCGTCTCATTTTTTTCCTTTCATTAACACCTTTATTTTTCCTTTAAGGCCCGGCCTTAAAGTGGACTTTAGTCCGTATGAATAAATAAATAAATAAATATATATAT
>JAYMFT010162540.1:0-12395 GCA_038088735.1 Panulirus argus | reverse complement strand
GAGAGAGAGAGAGAGAGAGAGAGGAGTAACGACACTAGCCGGGCGAGAGAGGTACGGCATCAGTTGAAGAAGCGTTACACTCAGTAATAAATCCGTCGACGGATCTTTGACGTTCTGTAGAACAGAGGTTGCGGCTGCGGCCGACGGCGCCTGCGGCGGCCTGGGGTTCGGCCGCCGCTGATCTTCCTGACGAGCCAGGGGACCCACTTCTCCAGCAGGAGCAGCAGGAGGGACAGCAGGGCGCCCCCCAGCAACAGAAGCAGGGCCGTGAAAATGCTCTCCAAGTCGACTGGGCTGACGGTCGAGGAGTTGCAGCTGCTGATCCGCTTCCGCCACTTGCTGTACTCCCGGTTCATGAGGCCCACCTCCGACATCCTGGCCAACCTGTTGTGGGCCACACCACCGGTTAGTTGGTCCTTATCCCATCTACAACCACCACTTATGCTCCAACCACCACTTGTGTTCTAACCACCACTTACGTTCTAACCACCACTTATATTCTAACCACCACTTATGTTCTAACCACCACTTACTTTCTAACCACCATTTGTGTTCTAACCACCACTTGCTTTCTAACCACCACTTACGTTCTAACCACCACTTATGTTCTAACCACCACAAACTTTCTAACCACCACTTACGTTCTAACCACCACTTATGTTCTAACCACCACTTACTTTCTAACCACCACTTACATTCTAACCATCACTTACTTTCTAACTACCACTTATGTTCTAACTACCCCTTACTTTCTAACCACCTTTTATGTTCTAACCACCACTTACGTTTTAACCACCACTTATGTTCTAACCAACACATGTTCTAACCACCATTAGCTTTCTAACCACAACTTACGTTCTAACCACCACTTACGTTCTGACTACCACTTATGTTCTAACCACCACTTACGTTCTAACCACCACTTATGTTCTAACTACCACTTACTTTCTAACCGCCACTTATGTTCAAACCACAACTTATGTTCTAACTACACTTACTTTCTAACCACCACATCCACCTTCTGCAGCTATAATGGCAACTGGTAAGGTAAGGGGATGCCACTCTTGGTAACACCACCGCCACTCCATGACACAAACTACTGTTGACCGAACCTCCCTGTTGCAGGAAGTTCAGCCAGCACCTGGCCAGAGCTATTCGCCCTTGTGGTCCAGCACCTGACCAGAGCAACTCGCCCCTGTGGTCCAGCACCTGACCAGAGCAACTCGCCCCTGTGGTCCAGCACCTGACCAGATCAACTCGTCCCTGTGGTCCAGCACCTGACCAGAGCAACTCGCCCCTTTGGTCCAGCACTTGACCATAGCTACTCGCCCCTGTGGACCAATACCTGGCCAGAGCATCCTAAGCTGGTAACCCCAGGTGCTCGGCGGTCGGGCCCCTGGGGATGGTGGCCTGGTCTCCCAGCTGAACCCTAAGGGTCAGGTCATACACCAGGACGTTATCATACCCCAGGGCAGTACCCTAATGCTCAGGTGTCTCACATCCTCATGCTCAAGGGTTGTACCGTCATGCTCAAGGGTAGTAACAACATGCTGAAAGGTATCATCATGCTCAAGGGTCCCATCATCGTGCTCAAGGATCTCATCATCATGCTCAAGGATCACATCTTCATGCTCAAGGGCATCATCATTAAGTTCAAGGGTCACATCATACTCAAGGATCACATCATCATGCTCAAGGATCACATCATCCTCAAGGGCCACATCTTCATGCTCAAGGATCACATCTTCATGCTCAAGGATCACATCTTCATGCTCAAGGATCACATCTTCACGCTCAAGGATCACATCATCATGCTCAAGGATCACATCATCATGCTCAAGGATCACATCTTCATGCTCAAGGATCACATCATCATGCTAAAGGATCACATCATCATGCTCAAAGATCACATCATCATGCTCAAGGATCACATCTTCATGCTCAAGGATCACATCTTCATGCTCAAGGATCACATCATCATACTCAAGGATCACACCATCATGCTCAAGGATCACAACTCCACGCTCAAGGATCACATCTTCATGCTCAAGGGTCACATCTTCACGCTCAAGGATCACATCTTCATGCTCAAGGACCACATCATCATGCTCTAGGACATCATATGATCATCATGCTCAAGGGTCACATTATCATGCTCAAGGATCACATTTTCATGCTCAAGGATTACATCATCATGCTAAAGGATCACATCATCATGCTCAAGGATCACATCTTCATGCTCAATGATCATATCATCATACTCAAGGATCACATCATCATGCACAAGGATCACATCTTCACGCTCAAGGATCACATCATCATTCTCAAGGATCACATCATCATGCTCAAGGATCACATCTTCATGCTCAAGGATCACATCATCATACTCAAGGATCACATCTTCATGCTCAAGGATCACATCTTCATGTTCAAAGATCACATCTTCATGCTCAAGGGCCACATCTTCATGCTCAAGGATCACATCATCATGCTCAAGGATCACATCTTCACGCTCAAGGATCACACCATCATTCTCAAGGATCACATCATCATGCTCAAGGATCACATCTTCATGCTTAAGGATCACATCATCATACTCAAGGATCACATCATCATGCTCAAGGATCACATCCTCACGCTCAAGGATCACATCATCATTCTCAAGGATCACATCATCATGCTCAAGTGTCACATCATCATGTTCAAGAACCACATCTTCATGCTCAAGGATCACATCATCATGCTCAAGGGTCACATTTTCACGCTCAAGGGTGTATCATCATCATGCTCAAGGATCACATCATCATGCTCAAGGATCACATCATCATGCTCAAGGATCACATCTTCATGTTCAAGGATCACATCTTCATGCTCAAGGGTCACATCTTCATGCTCAAAGATCACATCATCATACTCAAGGATCACATCATCATGCTCAAGGATCACATCTTCATGCTCAAGGATCACAGCATCATGCTCAAAGATAACATTTTCATGCTCAAGGATCACATCATCATGCTCAAGGATCACATCATCATGCTCAAGGATCACAGCATCATGCTCAGAGATCACATTTTCATGCTCAAGGATCACATCATCATGCTCAAGGATCACATCTTCATGCTCAAGGATCACATCTTCACGCTCAAGGATCACATCATCATGCTCAAGGGTGTATCATCATTATGCTCAAGATCACATCATAATGCTCAAGGATCACATCATCATATTCGAGGATCACATCATCATGCTCAAGGGTCACATCATCACGCTCAAAGATCACATCGTCATGCAACGAACGGCGTAAGACCTTACTCCTGGTCAAATATGTGTGTATAGGGCAGGCCCTTCCTGAAGATGAGTGTGGAGGGAAGGCGGAAGTAGCGAGGACCCACCAGCATCAGGCGGCAGTCCACAGCGTACCTGTGGGAATCAATAAACAAACCACCCCAGGTATATGTACGAGGCAAGGGCTAGTACCGATATCCCTGGTATAACTAATAGGTCTAGAAATGGTGTTATTAATCCCACTAGGATTATAGATTGCGCTTGGAAATTGGTACTTTTCGTAAGAATAATACAATGATCTTTTCTGTGCCTAATGGCAGTATTGCTCACCTTTACTGATTTTCCCAACAGCATAAAAAAAAAAATTACTTCTCACCACCAATATCAAGCAATCCTCCACCCCACTACAACCTACCTGTAGTTGTAGATGTTCTCGTCTATGAGGAAGATGTAGTTCTGTGTGGCGGCCTTGTGGACGCCGGCGGTGATGGAAGGGACCAGGTTTTCCGTGGGGCGGGCGGCCACCTCCCGCCACACCTCCTGGTACAGCGGCACGCTCGTCTCCTGCCAAACAAAACCCCCAACAACTGACGTCACTCGCTTCCATATAACGAACTTTTTGCGCTAACACACACAGCCATCCCAACACTCACCGTCAACCGGATAGTTTCGTCGAATAGACCAAGGACTGATCCAACTAGGCTTGGAAGCACTGTCTTGTACGGAAAAGGGAAAGATGCTCTTATGGTGTCCATTCCATTCTTTTTTGGCTGATAATGCAGACAGGTTCTCCCACCCTCCTCGACCTTAAGGGAGCATTCAATAACGCTAATAGCCTAGTTATTTTCGAAATCTTGCCAAAAAGGGAGTGAAGGATGTCTCTTGAAATGGATCAAGCTATCTAAAATTAAAGAGAAGCAAGAGTTTATTTTCAGGGAATATGACGTAAATTTAGGAACTCCACAAGGAGTAGCACTTAACCCTACCCTTCCTAATGGTGTGAGTGCTGTTGCAGAGAGGGTATCTACCACTTGCCTAAAGACAAATAGCATATGCTGATGATACTGTCATCAAGGTAAACTCTCTACATGTTGTACAGAGAGCCCTTGAGAGTATGGTTAGGTAATGTAAGAGGAAATACTGGCAACCATTTAGAAAAAAAAGGCCATATTTCACGGAAGAAGCTGCTTAAAGTGATGCTACAAGTTGTGAATTATAAATTAGATTGGGTGAAAAAGTGCAGGTATTTAGGTATATCATTTGATCATGAAGGGCAATGAATGACGAGATGAAGTACTTTAAGGAGGTAGAGGGAGTCAAGGAAATGGTGCAGGGTTCTACTGTTTGATACAGAAAAACGCTGGTGCTTCCACTAAAAGTCATAAAGGACTTGTATACTGTCTGGATTTACTCATTAGTTGTTTATGTTTTCATTAGATAATTCATGACGTTATTGTAAACTAGTGTTTATGAAAAGAAGCACAAAGAGCGTACAGAGAAGGTCCAGAGGAGAACAGCAAACACCAGAATGAAGAGAAATGAGCAACAGGGAAAGCTTAGAGGCTTTGAATTTGCCCAGTGTGGTAGAGAGAAAAGTGACCCGACCACAACCTTAAATTTCTCAAGACAGATCGATGACGTGAACAGTAAACAGTTCTTCGGGATCTGTAGAGACTTAACAACCTGAGGAGAAGAACTGGGATCTGTAGAGACTTAACCTGAGGATATAACATGAAATGAAATAAAGAAGGTTGTTCAAAAAACACACGAGAAAGTGCTTTAAAGTATAAGTATGGTGGGTGAATGGCATAAAAAGACTCAAGACATGGTTAATGCAAGAGCCATGTGTTATCCCGTTTACATTCTGTACGGTGGCCCTATTCTGAAAAAGCACGTTGGGATTCTTTTCCTTGAAATTTCAATGCAAAAGCCCTAAAGTACAGTTTCACGCCAAAAAATGGTTTTGAAAAATTGGATGGGTTCACAAAATGTGAATAACTAAACAATAAAAAAATATCCTATCGACATATTTGGTATCAATCGATAGGAGATTAACAGTAAAATATATGAAATGTTAATATTCATTTTCATAATCTACTACAACGTCATGAGATATCTAATGGATAACGTTTATTAAAGATATTTGAAAAAATATCATCATTGCGTTACTATGTGATTAGCTAATGTACTACTAGCATTAAGACGCACTTGATAAACAAAAATAAAGGCAAATCTAATTGATCTACATGACGTCCACGTCGTTATCACTGGAGGGGATGTAACTAACTATAAGCTGATGATGAATTTTCGATGGTGTTTTAGCACAGACCGTCATAAGATTCGCACTTGCACATCTCGCTGCAGCCCATAAAAGGCTGTCTGAACGAACATTTCGACTGCCGTTGGGAATTTATTCAACTTTGTCTTACTAATTCAATAATGGTCTGTGGATTAGGTTGCTCTAGTGTACTGGATGGTTTGAATATATCATCAGAACATCGCTCGACCCAGACTCCCACTTTGACCAAGTGGCCACAAACTCGTCAATGCAGTGTGCGACAACCTCCGTGCCCTTGACATTAATGTCCCCGAGGAGGCAGCTGTCCCTGGCTTACCAGCATGGCGGGTTCCTCTCCCTGTTGTCACATTTACACCAACCTCCAAAGACGCCCTTCCAGTCCTGCAGAAGTAATTAGCCCTGGAGACCATCGTCGGTGTGTCCACGTCAGTCCCCACCGCACACCATATATATATATGTTGACGGTTCAGTGCAGGCAGACTGGAGTGCAGCGTGTGCCATGTTCTCCCCTACCATGGAGCCGCCTGTGGAGGATGAATGGCTAGGCCGCAGGCTACCCAACTCATCGAACTGCACCTTCTGTGAAGTTCACGGCATCCTGGATGCAGTAACTCTCCTTGTTCAACGAGGAATGAATGGGTTAAGTGTGTGTCTCTCAGTCGGCTCTTCACGCCCTTTCCTCGCCAAGATCCAGTTGTGGCCTTGTTGTAGAAGACATACTGTGTTAACTCGCCATCGGCCAATATGCCTCACTTTTGTCGTGTCCATCATGTGGACGCCTTCTCACATCGGGCTTGCTAGTAACGACATGGTGAATCGTCTTGCCAAGGCGGCCTGTACGCTGGGCTCGGATGACGCGAATGCTATGCCCTCTCTCCTGTGCTTTTTAGAAACAGCATAAACTCAGCTGCTCGCGCCATGACAGCGCATCGCAGGGACGCAGAAAGGGCCAACAGTGTGTCCATACAGCACCATGACCACTTTCTTCAGAGTCGTCACAAGTACCGTCGACATTGTCTCATGGTAAGTAGGCACATTGTTGTAAGTGCTCGCCTCAGGTTGGGGTACCGGCCAGTGTGGCAGGTCTCCCAAGCAGAGGACGTGCCGCACTACTGCAAACTGTGCAACCGTCCCAACGCTAACACCCTTGACCACTATTGCCTTCAGTGACAGACTTACTACCACAGGGGCAGAACGTACTCCATATCTGTAAATATTTGCTAACGGATGACAACTTGAATGTACTTCTTGCTCGCCATCAACACTCTGGTGGCTGTTGATTGTATATGCTTTGTTCCTTTGTATGTGTGTGTGTGTGTGTGTGTGTATGGGTGTTCTTTTAGGTACAAATGTATTGTGAGTGTTTGTGTGCGTGGATGGGTGTTATACGTATATGTTCGTATGTGTTGTGTGTGAGGGGGTGTATTCAACGTGCTATGCGAAACACGAACGCTCTGTATATATTCTATGGCCATGAATGTACTAGGCTTGTCGCCCTCGAGCGTAATAAATTACTTAAATAATAAATAATTGAACATATCGATATGTTATCGATTTACTGACCATAGTCTGTTGCCAGAGGCAAGTCTGGCTCCAACCACAATCTGTTGCAGATGACAGGTTGGTTCTGTTAATGAATTTGATTTCACAGTTTTGCTTGCTTTGAGAGCTCCTCTTGTTGGATGATACATCTCTCCTTCCGCTTGTTTCACACACACAAAAAAAGTTTTCACCGTAGTTAGGAGACAACAAATGATGAAGGTTCCTGGAGTGTAAAGATGACAAACTTTTCTCGAATTCATCGACTGTTTCACTGGCCGGCATGATTTGTTTGCCCAGACTGGCAAATGCAGTCTTGACATCATCTTCGGATTTCCAGAAGGTCTTCCAACAAATATCTTGTTCTTAATCTGCAAATCGCCATTTGGTCCGATCCACAGAATGCATAAAACCGGAGAGAGCTTCGGCATCCATCTTACCAAGTTCTGTGTATATCTTTCTTATGCTTGGGTAGGTCTAGACTGTCTAGCACCAGCTATGAAGTTAGCGTTAGGAGCAAAGTCGAGAGACCCTTTGACACAGAGGTTAAGAACATCCGTGTCTGGGGATTGTACAACAAGCCTGATAGCTCCTCTTGTCCCAACATCTTAACATGAAACAAAACTTTGGTATCTGCCTCTTCGGAAGAGCTTCCGAGGTGACTCACATCTGTACCACTGGACAGCACTATGTCTCTGTATGACTAACGACGATATCGTCCATCTCTCTTTCTGCCATGAATGTAGTTAAACAGTCCTTTGTGTCTCTAAGTAACATGGAATTTTCCACTGTAAGATTTACAGATGGCCCATCGTCTGTATCTTACAGAAAGAAGTACTAATGCGTCTTACTCTGGGTGTCTGTTTGAGTGACATGCGTAAATCTTATCTATCAAATACTCCATACACTATTTCGCGGTTAAATTAAATCTCTTAGTTGCAGCTTTGTACAAAATATTTTTCAAGATCTACATATGTTTTTACGTATGACGGTTGCCCCATTTTCTGAACTAATGCCATTCTACCCACAACTGTTCAGATTCGACTGGATTGTATATCAAGAGAACCACTGCATTGTTATTTTGGTCGTTGGCACTATTTTCTGGTTTAACTTACTGAAAGTACTTCAAGAGCATTCATTATTTTGCTTTTGTCTAGAGTAAGGATGAGTTCACATTTGCCGTCCAAGAGAGATTCGGGTGTGAAGAGAATTCATATTTTCTAAGCTTCCTTCACATCAATTTCTGGTGTGGACCTTGTAAACAGGGCAAACAGAGCACGTTCGTCCCTCATCTGTAGTTTGTAATCCCATCCTATGAAGACATTTCCAGGTATGCTGGCTGTTTTTCACTAGGTTCCAGATATTTACAGTCCCTGTAACGTTTCCATCCTTCAAAAAATTCGTGCTTTCCTCTTGGCCGATGTTGACTAGGTTACACAGGTCATATACTGCTTTGCTTGACTTAAATTATTGACTGGCCGATGTTGACTAGGTTACACAGGTCATGTACTGCTTTGCTTGGCTTAAATTATTGACAAACGAGTCTTGTAAGAGCTCCTCCGTCGTGGGAAAATGGATTGATTACATTTCCCAATTTGTAAACCTGACTTTCTTGACGACCTTTAAGACCTGGGCTTAGTTCGCAGAGCTGGTTTCCTTTTGCTCTCTAAATACCAGCCTAGCTTGGCTACGATTAAAACCAGCCTTCCTCGAGCTCTTATTAATGACAGTGATGCCACTCAACCCACCAAATAAACCTTCATCTAGAGATTTTCGAGTTCTGTGTCACGATGGGCACCAACAGCACAAAAGCAGAATTTCATTCTTGTTAAATTCCGACCATAGCGCTTCATTCATATCGATATCTTTGAAGAGTTTCCATCTCAGAAGAGTGGAGAGGTACCATCTTTGCATACGTCAATATATCAAGAGAAAAGAAATACTTTGTAAGACTATGTCTTTGTTTTGTTTATATGGCGTGTGTGTGTTACACGTATCTGGAAGTATTATTATAAAAACTATACAGTATCGTACTAACAATCATATTACTCGCATGCCACGCCCAATAAAAAAACTTCTATGGCATTTTTGTTGCCGATTTCAATATTTTCTTTTTACCAGATACACAAATACAAGAAAAAGGTAAACAAAACGAAACAAACTCGCCCGGAACAGACAATTTCGAGCAGATGGTATGGAAAGAGAGAGATGTGGGGAAAGGTTTACGTGAATTGTGTCGATTTGAACCACTTTACGATTAAACAAAAATCCTAACACGGATTTCTATCTATCAGTCCATCTATATGATGTATATCGCTGCAATAGACAGCATTTTAAAAAAATGTGTATGACAGCCGAGAATGTTCAAAAGATGGCGCCCTGCAAATGTAAGACCCTCCCGTCCAGAAGAAAAAAAATTCACAGTGCGAGTATGGAACAGTGTTACAAGAGGTTCCATAAAGTTTGTAATGAAAGGTCCAGTTGCCAGTTACCTACGGTAGGTTATGGAGGGAGAGGGTCAGAGATGGATATGTGGTTTAACAGACGTCTAAGGAGCTAGGTAAAATAAATGACGTTCTATGTAAATGAAACAGTACAAAAACCAGGCAGCCTCTGAATAACAGAAAACATGTAGAAAATATGTTCAGCGAAATAAGGAAAGAAGAGTAAATAAAAAAGTTCCACAGAAAGAAAATGTGGACATGACTAATGATAATCCGAAACGGCTCTATGAAATCCCAAACAAAGCTGTCACGTAAACAACAGATAACCAAAGTAAAGGACTAAGAAGGAATGATTGGAATGAGGGGAATTACATCCTGAATCATCTATACGTCAATATACAAGACTTACTCACCAAAGAGAACCTAAACTACAACTCTCTACCTTCTCATGTCTTTCCCAATAACTATGACCTGGCTCATGTCAAGAGACATGTTTTTCACTTTCTCAAAAATTTGTAAATACTTTCCCCGTCTGTTTTTCCCCCTTTCTCAACTCTATCTATATTTCAATTAGGGTCCGGCCTTGATGTGGACTTTGGTCCGTGACTGAAGCCTTCAACATAAAAAAAAGACCATCCTAACCTTACAAAGGGATTCAAACAGCAATAGACCAATTTGGTCCTAACGAGACTGTTTGTGATAGCAGAAGGGATCAGAAAGATTAGTGTGGTAAGGACCAAAAATTACAAAATATGAATAAAATAAATTTTTCATATAACCAAGTAGAAGCAGTGTCAAGTCGTGGATTTGAAGCGAATATTATAGCAAGTCTATTCTTAAACGTATCTACGATACTGCTTTCAAGCGTTCTACCTGGTGAAGCAATGTCCAACCTAACCTAACCTAACTCTACCTTGCCTATCCTGCTCAGCACCATGATCACTGACAATCAATCACAGTTCTTGACACCCCGGCGGTAATTCACTTGCAAAACGCCGAGCAGCATTCTTATGAATGGTTCATGTTCTGTCAAAGACCACACTTTGGAGGACACAATGATTCCTGGAACAGTGAGTGCCACACAACCCCTCTTGAGTTACTTGGACAGACTGTATTATTACTACGGTACGATAACTCTTCCCAGTGTCCGCCAGCATATTCAAGCGTGAGCGATTGTCCTCACATATATTTTTTTTCGGACAAAAGATTGGTATCTACGATATTTCTATGTGTGTGTGTGTGTGCAAATACCTCTGTATAATGCGGGGAAGGGGTTTTACACAAGGTGAGACTTCATCACGCACACTTTCATGACACTGAAATTCTAAACATCTTAAAATATTTAATGTTCACAATCCCTTCTGTTAACGCGCTTATTTGGCTCACCAGTTTGTTGCTGTCGAAGAATGTCGTCATGTCTTAATTTTTCTCGTTTACATGTACTGTATGATTTTCAATGGTTATATTAATTTCTAAAGTAAAGACCTGGTCAGTATTTACCTTGTCACATTAATTTACAATCCTGAAGGTCACACATCCTGTCTCACTTGTTTCTATCCCAATCTGGCCGTACAATGCTATTATTCCTTCCGTATAACCCCTAATTTCAATGTAAATATATCTTTCGCCATCTTTTGCACCGTCTCCAGCAGATCAATGCGTTTTTGCCGAACGGGATGACCAAACTGGTAATATGTACACTAATTCAGATTTACTTTAAGCTGTATTTACTTTCTGTAAACATCTCGTCCACGTAACCGAAGGCAAGTTATGTTGTTAACGAAATCATGTTTCACTTCCAGGAAAATCTTTCTTAATGTGGTGTTCCTGTGATAAACTTACAGTAGGTACTGCATCATCTTCAAGTCTCCTACATACACAGTTTAGTTCAGTTCAGTTGTACTTCGGAAGGTCTTAGCCTTTGCAATTGCACCTCCCTTTTCCAGCTGATATATCAAATTCACTTTACTCTGGTCTGTTAATATATAGTTATGGCTTTTTTTCTTATTTTCTAAAATTTAGGAATTAACTCTCTCACAGTTCCCTAGATTTTCATTCCAAACCAAGAGTTGTTCGACTGTCTTATTTCTTTCTTCTATACATGGTTGTGGTAATTCTGCTCCCTTCTTTCCTCTTGCTACTCCTGACATCATAAAATAAAATATAAATCTTCCTCCACCGGTCCACATAAATCACAACTTTTATCACCACCAAAAAATCTATTTCTGTTATTTAATAGTACATCATTCAATCTGCATTTATACAGTATAACTGACGATGGCCTATTGTCATGTTATACTTCTTTTATATCTACCTTCCATTTCCGACAATAATCTATTTTCTTTTCTGTCTCATCAATTCTCTCCGTTTTTCTGTATCCCAACTATTTACATTTGATTTTTTTTTTGTCATTCTGTGAAGCTTGTTAAAATTTTTCTTTTTTTGTCTCCTGAAGGTATAATTCGGTGGCTTTTAACCATTTTTCATTTCTTTCTGTCCTCATTATCTGTCTTGTTCTTCTAAGCAGTGCATTACCATTTTCACTCGTTATGTACCATAAATATGTTATCTGTTCTTCAAAAATTCTTGATTCCACTACTAAGGCACCTATATCTCCTCTTAGTGTGGCCTCTTGTGCATATATCGGTTATCCTAATGTCTGTCTATATACAGCATTTTCTACTCTGTAAAGTAACTATTTCGTTCATAGTAAATTTTTTTATGTTAGCTGAGGTGGCACGGGCAATTGAGGGAGCGGGGGGCTGGAAATCCTCCCCTCCAGTTTCTGCTTTTCCAAAAAAGGAACAGAGAAGGGGCTAAGTGAG
>JAYMFT010162529.1:0-12395 GCA_038088735.1 Panulirus argus | reverse complement strand
TATATATATTATATATATATATATATATGCGACAGGATAAACCTCAGTGGCAAAACTAGTCTTATCTGCTTTTTTTCCGTCGTGTTTATTTGCCAGCACGACGCTTGTGTCTCCTCCCCCCTCGCCAAGCGCTCAGAGACACCCTTTCCACCACGGTCGAAATAAACTTCCGTGTCTCTTTAAGCTGGCGGCTTCCTGGGGCCTGTTGTTCGGAGAGGATGGGCGAGGAAAATATTCTCCCCAACATTGTGGGCGTCATGAGAGGAGGAGGAGGGGGTCATGCTGGCAAGCCTAGTTTAGGCGGACGCCACCATAACGTGTTGCATCACCCACTCCACCCAGAACTTACGCAGCCTCACCCAAGCACCTCCTACCCACCCATGCCCACTTGAGCATCCACCCACGCCCGAATACTACCCATGCACACTGGAGTTCCCTCAGTCTACTCCCAAGCACTCCTATCAGAGCAAAATTAAAGTTTTTCTTTTTTTCAAGGGGGTGAGGAGAGGCTTTACTTAATCGTGAAACCTATGTGTGTGTGTGTGTGTATGTGTGTGTTATGAGTTAAGGGGAGAGAGTTTTACGCTCGTGTTGGTTGCCCCGTCTCTCAACCTTCTATATATACGTACCACGTCTTTACTCCTTTGTAATTGCTTATTTTTGCTATACGGGGAGGGAATTTTACACTTACGGGACCCCATTTCTTGAACATTCTCTACCATGATACAACTTCTATTCACGTGTGCTGTCTGCATTAACCATCATGTCCTCGGTCATTCTGTTCCATTCATCCAACACCGGAAAAGCACTTCTTTTTCACATTCCTCACCACCTTTGGTTTTCTTAACCCCACTCGGGCCCACCTGTCACCCTACTACGTCGCTGCAATTGCACCCACTATATGCAGTTCTATACCTGCCTCCACCTACCCCTAGGATGTGTGCCCTTCGCCCATACTCTCATTGAAATGTTTTGTCTATTGTAACGCTAGACAACACATATTCTAAAACCAAAAGCTAAAATTAACGTTCCCGTGTCATCAGGGGAAAATAAGTTGTTTCAAATCGGCCACCATTAAAATTAGTATAAATCCTTAACCGATATATTTCTGATCGTGTCAAGCGCCCTTTCCATATCGCATCATGTAACACGAAGTGACTAAAAGAGAAAATCTAATACATAACCAGATTTTAAAATCTTGTGTCATCAATAGAAGACAAGAGAGCTACCATTTTTTTAACAATCAGACTCGTCAGGTCTTCACGTGGAAATACATATATAGTATTGCTGTTCTAAAAGACATGAGTCCCCCCCCCCCTCTCTCTCTCTCTCTCACACACAATACTCTCTCTTCAGAACGATATTTTCCTTCCAGGATGAACAATGGATACATCCAGCAGATCCAGGAAGGGAGGACTTACTCTGTATACAATGGGATTTTGAGAAGGGGTGCAACCCTCTCATCCTACACTGTAAAATTTCATCCTTCACCCTACAGCTCTCTCATCCTCTGCTGTACAACCCTTTCATCCTTCAGTGTACAACTCTCATCCTCCATTGTGCAACCCTTTCATCCTCCACTGTACAACCTTCTCATCCTTCACGATGCAGTAGATAAAATAAGATTAAAAAAATCTAGAAATAAGCACCAGATCCATTATCACTCGATGGAAATATTCTGAGGATCAACCCAGGTCACCTGTACGTGTTATGTACAAAGTCTAACCAAGTCACCTCTTTGTGTTCTGAACTAGGTCTACCCAGGTCACCTATACGTGCTGTGAACAAGCGTTTGACTGTGATCTGTTTTCCCTAACAAAGGGTTTGGCAGTCAGGATGCTTGTGAAACGTAGAAACGTGAGATGAAAGTGAAAGTAATCATAAACGTGAAATTATGATGATCAATATATAAAGAAAGTTATGAAATCCAAGGCCATTTGCCTTAAGCCTGGCTTACACCAAATGCTCTGGCCTTGTCACATTACCAAGCCCTCCTAGGGGGAGCTGTTCATCTCAGATGGTGTATACTAGATGCCACACTACACTCTGGCTGGTGTATGACTGTATCTCATGTTCCCAGCTGCGCCAGACGCATTAGGAAACACCAGATGCGACTCCTTGTCCTTTGTCAGTCAATTGGTCCACCTGAGGAAAGCTATACCCAGGTCATAATAGTGCTCATCCACCCTAATAATGCTCTTCCACGAAGCTGATGAGGCAAGATGCTGGTCTCTCATAATGCTTTTCCACGTGACATAACAAAGCGCTATCCTAGCATCTCATAATGCTCTGCAATAGGGCTTAACAAGACACTGTACTAGTCTCTCATAATACTCTTCCATGTGGCTTAACAAAGCACTGTCCTAGTATTATGCTCTCCAACAAGGCTTAACAAAGCACTGTCCCAGTATAATGCACTCCTTGCACTCCTATAAGACTTGACAAGGCACTGTTCTACTCTCTCATAATGCTCTTCCACTTAATCTCCCACAAAGCTCACTGTTCTCACTGCTTCTCTCAGTGATGCCAGACAATTATCCAGGCTAAACGGGAAGTGGTGAGAACTTAACAAAATAGGAAATTCTGAGAATGATTCCTACACTCCTAGACGGCAAGTAGTACGTTGGGGGAACTTTTTTTGCTGCTGCTGGCTGAGGAGACAAAAGGTTGACCTTCTACACCTCCCAGCACGAGTTCGAACCTTCCGTATTGTTACGCAGTGAGGCGAAGGAGTGTCTGGAAACTTCAAGCTACGGGCCTCCAGACGCCAGAGGGTATAACATAATTCCTGGTGTTCCTTTATGAGTGAGGTGCTTTGCTTCGTGGTGACCCCCAAACCACCTGTGCCGCTTCTGGAGTCTTTAACGTCACGGAACGTGTTTTAGTAGCCTATAGCCTTACACCGGGTGTTCCTGGAGCCCGTAGCCTTAGGATGAGGGCTAGCGGAGGCCGAAGCCTCACGCCTGGTGTTCCTGGATCCCGCAGCCTCACTATATACTGTACAGTGGCATAACCAGACTCCGCCTGCTTGTGGTTACCTTCGGTGAAGTTGTATCATTGTAGTACAAAATTGCCTAAGAACTTCTTACTCCAAAGGAGTCCATCCTTTCCATGCTACTAATTGTAGCGTAGCCCCGAAGCTGTAGGGACCCTTGGAGAGGGGGCCCTTGGGGTTATAATTTGATTATATAAAAAGTTATCATTGTATCATGCATACTGAGGTCCGGTCAAGGCCTCATCAACAGTAAACAAAAGTGACGATCGGAACTCGCTAGTTCCCGAAGACTGGTTCGTTGAGAACACCAACGCCAGCATAGCTTGAGTTTCTCCTCTTATTTATATATAACAGATGCTGATGCAATGCTGCCCACAGCGGAAACTCATTCGTAACTAAAGTTCACATCAGTGACGTATGCAATCTATTATTACAAAGGTTATTTGATAATTCTTCGACATAATTTCTCACCGTTTCACTCCATCGTTGAGCCAGGAGAACCGAAATTGAGGCATTTGATAGTCCATGAGAACAGCTCAATAGTTCTCTTAAGGAAACAAAGTAATTTACTAGTTATAATCAGTTAATTACCACCTACAGCTAATTAATCATTATTCAAATCAGCCTATGTATTGACCTTATATAAGAAGAGCACCAATACTGTCCACTAACCTCGTTTATATTTTTTCTTCTTATGCCATGAGGTCATATACCCTTTAACTTTACTATGACCCCCGGGACCAGGACGCGGGAGTCATATGCCATGAAGTGCACACACCACCAGGCAAAAGGTGAGAGGTCATTGGCGTGGGTGACCCTGTCCCCCTGCTCAACTCCTACAAGAATAGCAATCATGATAAAACGATGATAGTAATAATAATAATAACAATAATAATAATATTAATAATAATGATAACAATAATAATAACAATAACAATAATAATAATAAACGCAACTTCAAAATAACCTCAACGTATCCGAACTCAAAACAAAGAGAGGATACTGGTACAGTATGTGTAAACACGAACACCAGCCGCTGGTGAGGGGGAACTGGTGCTGCTGGCCTCACCGCCCACATCAGCTGTCTCTAGCAGTCATATAAACAGAGGTACATGACCAGCACACGCGCATATTCTTCTGTCGCTCCCTGGACATCCAGGATAGTAAAGAAGTACCCCATTTGGTCAAGGCGTTGCGGACCATGAGAGCGTCTGATTTCACTACTACTCGAAGCGTAGCTGCAACCGTAGCATGATCAGGAACCGAAAGCAAAAGGCGTTGGAAACGCGGCATCGTCAGAAATGACAGGTCAAGGTAATGCAACCACGGCATGGTCTGAATTGACAACTCGTGGCCTTGCAATCACAGAATGGTCTGAAATGACAGCTCGAGGTGGTGATGGCGCCACCATATAGCATGGTCTGAATTGAAGATATTTCTCCATCAAAGTAAACAAGTCTCTTTCGTCTTTGAACCTCAAGGCATCAAATATCATATGCGGACCATATCACCCAGGAACTATAGTATGTCTGAAGACGGTGAAGAATGTCACTGTGGCAAACACCAAGTCTATGTTCACGGACCATACAGGTTGCATTGTAGCAGAGAAGACATCAGAGTAAAGAGCAACGATCGCCTCGACAAAAGTTTTCTGCTTTTGACGTGGACGTGAAGCGAGGATGAATCCTTAATCAGGGGATTTCCTATGGTTTAGGCTTGTTTGTGGCATGAATCATCATCATCTCTTCAATTCTCATTAATCGCGTGACCCAGATTGGCGAAGCTCTGGATCAACAGACGCTGGCGGGCTCAGTAACGTCGAACGTTAACCGGTCGGATATCATTTACCGCATCGCCAGTACGCAGCGTTCTGGCTGTGCGTTGGGTGGAGGACATCCCTCCGCGCACAGCTGCAGCAGAAGCACGACACCTGCCGTTAGGAGGGATCGATGGAAGATGGAGTCACAATCAAGAACGTCATCGCCATAACCCAACCAGTCTTGAGTCGCATGTCAGGACACAGGCGTTGGCCGGCAACTTAAGATATGGCCCGTTTACTTTCTAAGCAATAAATCATTATTTTTGTGAACTACAAATATGATTTAATTCATTACCAGCAAAGAAATATGGTTAAGATTCGTTCATTCGAATTTTGCTTCGCCCGAGATCAGCTGGTAGTGCTGGCAGTATCGTGAACCTTAGTAACTTCATGACGAAAATGATATATATAAATATTAGAAAAAAAAATCTTCATCCTATATAGATGATAAAAGATTACTTTCTTCGTACCTTATTCTCAAGGAATCACTCATATTCCTTATTACTTTTCTCTCTTTAACTACGATCAGACGGGCCAAGACATACTGATACAAGTGTGTTTATTCAAGAGAAGTTACTCTGCTTACACACGTCGCCACCTCCTCCCATTCTTCCCTGACTAGACGTCGACTCCCTCGTACGGGAGGGAATATTTTCTCCGCATGACAACTGCGGCCGATGTTTTGTTGACATTTTCAGCAGCGGACAACAACAGCGTGGGCAGGCAGGCTATGGGGGAGGGAGAGGAGGCCCTCCCCACAGCATGCCGCCCACTCACACAGGCTGTCTCAGGACATGAGGAGGGGGCCCCAGCCTGGCCCAGAGTAAGGCAGTATACGACACTCCATGAGAGGACACGCACGACAGTGAAGTCAGGACGCGTCTGCTTTAATCGCAGAGGTAATGACACATGGCATAAGAATTTAGTCTGTCTGGCCATACGTTAAAAAGGCCATCTTTTTATTTCAATAGGAATTTTGAGCTCTACACTCTATTCCTGACGAATGTGTCGAGACAAGGAGCCGTGGTAAATCACAGAGAGCAACTTCTCGGCTACACTCCGGGATGTTCCCTTTATATAAATCACGTGTACACACACAGACGCAGCAGTGGCTCAGACAGTCACATGTTGAGTCAATTCCTGTTGCGTTGTGCAAGAGAGAACCTGCAGGCAAACACATACATACACACACACATGACTTGGCAGTATGTGTACACCGCTACTCCCGCGGAAGTGTCCAACCTCTGGGCTGTGTGGTGAGACGGTGGCGAGTGACTGGGAGACACGCCAGACTTAGATCCTCACGAGTACTCGAGGGACTGACTAACTCACTTCTCACCGTCACATGCCTTCATAACTTGTTGTATGTAGTTATACCACCTCATACGACCTGCTCTGACGCAGAGGAAACATCAGTGAGCAAAATCTTGAAAAGAAACATTACGAGAATCTTGCCAGGGTGCCGTAGGGTTTTTTTTTTGGGGGGGGGTATGGCATTAAAACCCAACCCCTCTTCTATACCCTCATCTGAAATCTCCCACTTCCACACCGCCTGCGACTCGCTATCCCCGCGTTCTCTCCTGCCTTCCTTTCCTCTTGCCAACAGCGAGGCTTGGCTATGAATTAATACCCGACCTTGACCTAACATTCCACGCCGCAGTTGAGAACCAGGTCGCTTAACTGTATCCGAGTGATGGAACATGAAGTGCTTCCGGAAGGGGTGCGGGAGGAGGGAGAAGTAAGCCAATCATCATCAAATAAGACATCAAGGTAATTGAGCGGGTTGAGAAGAAATGTCGTCCCAGGATTCTTGGAGATAACAAGAACTAATCATCGAGGAAAGTGAGACAAGTAACTTGGAGTGAAAATAGCAGTGTCTTGTTTTGTTGTTTTGTGCTTCGTCGTGTCAACAAGCCTGACGAAGGCCGCTGCCGCTACCCAGGCTTTACCTGGGAGGAGGGAGGTGGGAGGCATCACAGGAGTAGCTCCTACCCCCACTAGACCACCTGGCCCTCCTCCCGACTCACCAGGCGGCTTGGGCTCCTCATCCTACCGAGGCCTGGGCCAACTTGTACACCACGTACTGCCCTATACACAGGTAACCCCTTACACAACACAACTCTCGATCCCACCTCAGTCAGCGAGCTAACAGACCTGATACCACTTCCGTGTAAAGGAAACTCTCAACAAACACGTCAGGAGCACTTGAGCCTGCTGTTTTGCTTGTCTGAGAGGCGAGAGAAGGCAACGCCCCCTAGTCAGATCTGTACAAGGCCAGGGGCAACACACCAGGTATCCCAGGAATGCAGTGTTTCCTCGCTGCTCTTCTCTCGGGGCTGTTATGTTTACGCAGGGGACATGCGGATCATGGGCGAAAACAAGGGTTTGATTTTACGCCCACACCTTCCTCAACCCTTCTCGTCGTGTGACATTCTGGTTGACTGACCTCTGATCCCCTACTTGCCTCGACCCCCTCCAATGTGACATCCAGGTGACTGACCTCACACCCCGTCTGCTCATATAAACAGAGATGGCTGCCTCCTCTCCCCATCGCTAGCACCCCTTTCCCACTATAAGCACTAATCGCTATCACCCATCCTCCCTCTCCTTCACAAGTCCCCTTCACCATTAGAGTTCCTCCTCCCCATCAATACATCATCCTGGCTTAGGCTGGTGTGTGTGTGGGTGGGTGTGTGTGCACACATAATAGGAAGGACATGGTACATAAATACAAGGTCGGGAAACATGAGTGTAGACTCTCTCCCCACTACACAAATTGTAATCACACACACGCCACCCGCTCCCACGACGCCCACACACCACCGTTCCACAGACTCATCCCCAATACCCCAGCAGAACTACCAGATCAAGTCACACAATGTGTGGCGGATGGAGAAACATAAAAGGCGGGAGGAACGTATATACATGAGTCTCCCATCACCAATAATTCTTTGAGAAAAGCTATTTTTGCGCATGACGGCTCACACACTGCCGAAGAGGCACACTGCTGATGCGATGAGGAGTACCGGGAGTTATAACAGGAGACGGAGATTCTCTGAGTCCTGAGGTGTTGGCTAATGCCTGATCCACCAAGGAGGAGGACCTTGTGAGGCTCGTGAGGTACTGGCTCCTGCATGAGCTACGCTAAGGAGGAAGAGACCTTGTGAGGTTCCTGACGTATGGGCTCCTGCCTGAGCCACAAGTGGCACCCTGTATATCGGGCTGGGATAAGAGTATCAGGTCGATGCTCGTCAGAGGTGACAGAATCGTGTGGGGGGTCAGCATAGGAAAGGTGGTCTGACGCAGCAGGAGGGACACAGCTGTTTCGTTCAAAACAATGGCAAGACTCAGGTTCAACAGGGATAGAACCGAGTCAGTAGTGGCAGGTGTAAGTCAGCAGTGACACGTACAGTTAGCACTGTCAGAAATGGGGTTTGTCAGAAGTAATGTGTTGAGTTTTTCTGGGTCAGCAGCCACAGGTCATGGGCTGAGGTTCAGTGAGTGATGAGTCTGGATGGTTCATCAGTAAGCAAACTGAACCCACACAGCATGGGTGGTGAGTCAGGATGGGTCGGACCCACGTATGGTGCCAACATTCAGACCTAAACCCAACAAGACTCCTCCTCAGAGCCTGGCGTGATCTGAAGTGGGTAACTTGTACCTTATCTGCCTCCCACGTCACCACGGCTCCTCCACATGATAGCAGCGGCCGTCAGTAAGCACCAAGGTCACGGAACGCCCCCCACCTTCTGCTGAAGGCGCACTTCCTCCACAATGACTCTCTAGATCTTTGCATTTAGTATCCACCTAAACGTTTGATTGTTCAACTTGATGTTTTTAACATTGAACTTGTTAAACACCCAGCTTTTCAGCTGAAAATGTACTTTGTGTTTCATTGAAATAATACTATTTTACGTAAGTCAGTTCAGATTATTAGGTGAAGCGAAGAGGACATGTTGAGAGACCTTGCAGCCAAGACTCCAACTATATAACCTGGAGTGTTGTGGTAAAACTTAAGAACCACCCGACCATAAGTCTGTACCCTGAGAGGTTCCCTACGACTTACGATCGCAATCTGACCCTTCCTAGCCAGACGCTCCTCACTCTCTCAAGGTTGACCCAGAGGAGGTCCATCCCAGTGGTTTAGCCTGTACCACTGCCATGCGTGGGGAAGTGCCAGCCTGGACCACTGCCATGTCTGGTCCAGTGGCACTCTGGATCAATGCCATACTTTGGCCGGTGCCAACCTGGACCACTGTCATGGCCGGGCCAGAGGAAAACCCATGCTATGTAGCAAAATTCCGAGCCAGTGCAACAAGGAGGTCAGCAGGGCATCTGCAGACACACACAGTACCTCAGTTCCCCAACAATCAACTGGGCCAGTGCCACACCTGGGTTGGAGATAAGGCCACAATCCCTTCCATTCACGCCACTAGTTACAAAACCTGTCCGTCTGATAAGCTCGAAGTTTTTCGCCTCCTCGATAACGTCATTCGTCCACTGCTTGTGTGGGAGGAGGAGGCCCGCGCCTCACGTCAACACAAGACCGCTCTATACTTGCCTCCACCTACCCCCCTCACCCATGCTATGATTGACACGTTTTATGTATATGTATGTTTAGAAAACTCAAACCCACCTCATTCATTGGTGTCTTGCGTTACCACGCTGACGAGAGTGATTCATGCCAACACTCCAGACAATGATGGATCAGTGTGTGTGTGTGAGTGTTCGAGGGTCGCTGGTAAGGCTGAGCTCTGTGTGTGTGTGTGTGTGTCGCGTGCCTCTCCCTGCGAGTCTAAATACGTCGGTATATTAGCAAAGACCAACTGTACTCCATCTATGGCTCATCTGTGACCCCTTTTCCTACCTACGTAACGACAGGATTCTACAAAGGGACCTCGTTCCTCCCCGCCTAATTGACCTCAATATCGCTTACGGAGTCACGCGCGTCTGCCTGACACGACGATAAAGTCGTCAACTTGACAGACGGACTTAACCTTTCACCACCACCCCTACTCCAAAGGCGCCACTGCAGCTGGCGGTCTCGCATGGTATCGCGCGCCTTCCCTAACGAACATCCACAAACATAGAGGCTTCCTGCCGTAAGCCTCTTTTGGTGGGAAGAGCTGAAGAGCTGTGGGGTTTCCGGACTGGTAAAAGAACCCCCCACATCCTTCGGACGACCCGACGGTCCTCTCAGCTCGGGGCATACCCACGCCACACAGCCACAGTGTAAGAACCCAACCAAGACTCCCTCTCACTCTCTCTCTTGAACACCAGAGGGGATTCTTCTCCCACGCTACGCTTCACCTTTCCCAGCAGGGACCAAAGCAATATATACCCCCTTCACTGACCTCCTAGGCAGACTTCAGGTCTGTTGCCTTGTCAGCCACAAATTCCCCTCTCAACTGATCTGTTCCTACGATGTTCTGGACTTTGATCTACATCCCCAGCCTAGACAAAGGGTCAGTTTTATAATATATGATTCGATGAGAACAATGCTTGATACGCGATTACGTAAAATGTCTTAAATAGAGACCTTGATCAACAGAGATTAAAGAGGCTATCCAGAGGTGGAGGAACAAGGTCCTTGCCCTCTATAAGCAGTCTAGAAACAAAAGACGATTAACTTCCATGTAATGAGAAAGAAACTGATCCACGGTAAAGAGGAGTACCTCTTCCCTCACCGCGAAGACTGGAAGTAATGCACACCAGCAGAAACACATCAAAGTACACAGACAATATCCATGCTTTTCGTTTCTTATCAACCAATATCCAACGCAGCCGTTGGCCTCAGAGACCTACCTACCTTCCCCACAACGACGAAATTTCGCCATGAAGAACCGCTGTCGTGTAGCACTTAATACGAGAGAGAGAGACAGACAGACAGACAGACTGAGAGAGAGAGAGAGAGAGAGAGAGAGAGAGAGAGAGAGAGAGAGAGAGAGAGAAGCTGTTGACAGCTCCTCAGTTCTCTATTTCCTGTCCACGGCTCGGCAACGCTTACCAACCCTCCCTTTGTCCCAGTCATCGGGGTAGAGACACACAATGCCAGCTAATTATTACCTCCCGTGCTAATCTCGCGGCACATGTGGGTTCAGAGGCCCCGGCCACGTGACCCCGATGGCTAGTAGGAAGTAGAGGCCACGCCCGGAGGCCTCCCCCTTCAGTGTCAAGAGGGCGTTCGAGCGAGGCAGCCCGCTGCGCAGGTGTGGAGACCCCAACACCAACGGGCGGGGAGGGAAGGAGAAATAGAGAGAAAGGAGGGGGGGGGGAGGGGAGGGGAGACTTTCCAGATGAGACATCTCTAGCTGCTCAGAGATCCTCTCCCTTGTGGTTAGCGTTGCTTTCCCTGGCTGCCCGGGGTCGAGCGTGCACAGGTTCGAATCCTGGTCGCGGCGGTAGGTTCGCTCAACCCAGCCGTTCATCAGCTCCCTATGGGGCTGCTCGATGAATTCGGTACCAGGCTTAGGACCTATTCGACGCTCCATTTACCCACAATATAGAAATCTAACCTAAGTCTAACTAACCGTGAAAATATTACCTTTATTCATTCTATCTTCTACCAGACGATAGCGGCACAGCCTCACACACAATACAGCGAGTTGGACCAAAAGTTACAGCAGTATAGGTCAGAGAAGACACAAGGGATGGGCACTGGTCACAGGAGGCTTCGGGATGCCATCCATCCTAAGTCAGGCCTCAACGAGGGGTCGAAGGACGCATCACCGGGGCAATGACGCGGTGAATCGACACACACACACACACACACACGAAGCCTCGGTGGGACGGTACAGACATTTGCCCAAAGAAGCCGAGACGGTACAGACGTTCGTTCCAAGGAGTCGGGACCGTGCAAAAGTTTGCTCGAAGGAGCCGAGACCTGACGGTACACACATTTGTTCCAAGGAGCAGCTGCTGCCTTCCGTGATGCATCGAGATGCGAGTGATAACTTTGACAACACTGTTCTGCCTTGACTCTTACCCTATGGCATGACATCACAGCCAATCATACGACAGCAACGGTAACATCATCTCAGCTGGTCATATGACGTCAGCCATGACACTGTCACAGCCAATCATCATATATGACGTCAACGATACCACTGTCACAGCTAATCGCATGACGTCAGCTATAGCATCATCGGGCTATCTATCATATGACATCAGTGATAGCACCTGTCAGGTCATATGTGACATTAAGACGTCAGGAGATATCAGACCAAGATGAAACCGGCGTTATCTTACTGACTGCGAGAAGAAGACTCGTGATAGCACAAAGGGAGTAAGATAACCAAGAAGTTCCACGTTATCAAGAAAGTAACACCTAAAAGTAACGTGAACACTTGTAGAAGTGCTACTTAAAAAGAATCCTTGCATCTCACTTTCCACAAGAGGTTGTAGCAATGGATATGTCACCTAGAAGCTGGGTTCTGTAAAGTTTAATTTAGATACAGAGTAGAGTTTACGGAGCTGCTGCGTCACATGATTATTGTGTGGCCACCGACAACTCAAGGGTGTGCCGTTTTGATAACTGCTTCTTTCCCTACACGTCGAAGCTCTGGAACTCTCTACCTTCTC
>JAYMFT010162518.1:0-12396 GCA_038088735.1 Panulirus argus | reverse complement strand
TATATATATATATATATATATATATATATATATATATATATATATATATATATCCCTGGGGTAGGGCAGAAAGAATTCTACCTGAGACAGTGATAGAAATCCTAAACTATTTTATAAACATACAGTAATCCCTCGATTTAACGGATCCCAATATAATTTATTTCAGATTTAATGACCAAGCAAATCATAATTCAATAATTAATATTAATTCAAAATATCTAAAAAAAAATTTTCAAAAATCTCAAATGTGGCACCATCTACATTTCATAACGCACTTGTTTTTGGTAGCATGGGGTACACTCATTTTGTTTTGGTCTCAGTCTCCTTTATGCTATTGTGTGGTCAGGTTGTATACAGAGGATTGTGACTTTATTTATTAAATAATTTTGCTATCCTTTTAATTCAAAATGGCATCAAGTGATAAAGGATTAAAAAAAAGCATGTGAACTGTATATTGTATCAAAAAATGAGCCATATAAGTTACACTCGATTTAACGGACATTTGGCATTAACCAGCAGCAGCAGCAGCCCCCCCCCCCAACTAGTCCATTAAATTGAGGGTTTACTGTTTCTATAATCAGAAACATAAAAGAAGTGGGACAGGACCCTTAGTAAATGAAGACTGGGAACCCATTGTGGATGGTAAAAGTAAAGCAACATCCCTGAACAGATTTTTCAGTTCTGTATAAAAACTAGGAAGCAGCAAAACAAATTCTGAGACATTGATTAATAGCACACATGATACCATAATCAATCATCACAGTCAAAGACATACTATCACAGATAGTCAAGTTGAAACTAATAAAAGTCCAGGTCTTGATAATTTCTATCCACTAGTAACTAAAAATGTCAAATACAAAATTTCCAAACCATTAACCTACATTATCCATAAAGCTCTCCAGAATGGAACAGTCCTACAAGACTGGAGACTAGCATACATCTCTCCCATATCAAAAATGGCAAGACCTAAAATGCCGGGAAATCACCATCTTATTAGCCTCACATCAATTGTGTGTAAATTTATGGAGCAGATTATTTGAGATAAAACCGTAGTATACTTGGAATACCACAATCTGATCAGTAATACACAGCATGGTTTTAGATGGCAAAGATCGTGCCTTACAAAACCTCCTTGAATCTTATATGTCATCCACAAGACAAAAGCAATAAATATTATGTATCTGGACTTCCAAATCCTATCCAACAAAGTACCCTGATTAAAATGAAGAATAAAGTATGGACCCTAGAGATCATTGGTTCTACAGGAATCTGGAAAGAAGCCTGGTTACATGATAGGGGACAAAAAGTTGTAATGTACAGTGAATCATAACTGTGGTCAACCGTTACCAGAGGTTTTGTCCTCTGGCCCATACTTTTCATCATTTATATTAACAACAATGATGGAAGGCTGAGAGAGAACAAATTTGCATCTGACACAAAGATCAGCAATGTCATATCAACTTAAGAGGATAGGCTAAGATTTACAAGAGGATCTAGATAAAATCATCAAGTGCTCTAGAAAATGACAAATGCCATTTAACATCAATAAATGTCTGCTGCTACAAGTAGGAAACCTCAGCAAAAATTTTATTATGAAATGGTGGGCCACAAGATAAAGGACACCCCTTGTATGAGGGATCTTTGGGTCACAGTTTCCAACTTCATATTCTCCCAGCGTTGTAACAGAACTGCCAAGAAAGCAAACAAGACATTTGGATTTATTAAAAGAAACTTTAAATACAAAAGCAAGGATGTGATATCACCACTGTCCCTAAGTTTAGTAAGACCCCACCTTAAATATGCAATGTAGTTCTGGGCCTATCAACTCGAGCAAGGATGTTCTTAAATTGGATGCAGTGCAGCAAAGAGAAACTATATTGATTCCTTCCTTGCATAACAAACCATATTAGGATAGAGGTGTCTCCAAAGCAAATTAATAAAATGTTTTAAAAATACTTAAAGGATTCCACAAAGTCAATACTGAACATGTCTTAAAATCTGTGCCAGCTCTACCAATGAGAGGAAATGGACTAAAACTTTGAATGCACCGAGTTAATCTGGAATGCAAAAAATATATCTTCACAAAAGACATTATTGACATGTGGAATAAGCTCCAAGAACATCTGCAAAATATGACTTGATCATCACTTGTCACTCTCCAGTACTGAATAATTCATCTAATCAATCATTATAACATACTGGTATGTTATGCTACCTTCTCAACCACTGACCTCTCTATGACCATGTTGCAGTAAAATAGCAACATCAACTGACCCATGTCATATGACCTAAGGGAGCAAGAATGAATTATTGCATCATCATTCAACATCAGGAGTAATATAGACATGGTAAGTCATGAGGCTGGAGCTTAAATTTATCCTTACTATTGTCTTTATAACAAAAAGTGAAGGGATGCATGAATCATTCATGTTCATTCTACGACACGAAATTCCTACAAAAATTTCCTTCTGGAATAATAATCTTGCAAGGTATTTTTCTACCTATTTTCAAACAGACATGTTGCTGGAGGGAGTGGAAAGGTGAGGAAACAGCCATTACTTTGTTATCCTTTTCTTCTACTCTTTTTAAGGGGACATTCTTTTAAAAGTAGTAGTAACGTTATGGCCAGAAAACCTCGCTTGAACCTTGGGTCTCTGTATCTATGTAACACCGTATTGTCTTCATATCATAGAAGGTGACTATAAGGGGTGGGAACTGGGAACCCTCCCCTTCTCCTATTCTAATTTCTAAAAGATGAACAGAAGGAGCGAAGCAAAGGGTGCTCATCCTTCTCGAATGCTTAAGCTGTGGTGTCTAAATGCTTCTGGATGCAGCCAAGATAAAAAGAAAGGAAAGATAGGTAATATGTTTGAGGAAAGAAACCTATATGTTCTGGCTTGAAGTACAACAAAGCTCATGGAAAAAGGGAAAGAATGGTTTGGAAATGCTGTAAGAGTAAAGTCATGTGTTGGTGAGAGGACAAGAGCTAAGGAAGAGGTTGCACTACTTCTGAAGCTGAAGTTACTGGAGTGTGTGGGAGTAAGCAAGGAAGTGAGCTCTGGACTGACATGGGTAAAAATGAAATTGGATTGTGAGGGATGATGATTTTTAGTGCTCATGCACCTGACGAAGAGAAAAAAGATCATGAGGCAAGTGTTTTGGTAGCAGATGAATAAGCATGTCAGAAGTTTTGATGCATGAGACCAGGCATTAGAAATGGCAATTTTTTAAATGCAAAGGCGAGTGATGTGGCAGTTGATGGTATAATTGGGGGGTATGGCATATTCTGTACAGGGAATGGAAATGGTGGACAGCTCATGGAGTTGTGCACACAAAGCACTAGTGATTGAGAATACATGATTTAAAAAGAGGGACATACACAAGTTTACATATGTGAGTAGGTAAGATGGTCAGGGGGCATTTTTGGATTACATATAAATTGACTCTCATGTAAAAGAGAGACTGTTAGATGTGGCTGTGCAAAGAATGACAGCTGGCGGTACATCTGATCACTACCTAGTGGAGGCAAGGGTGAAGAATTGTAAAGGTTTTTCGAAGAGAAACATCTATCAGAAGCGAGTGGTGAGAGTAAGCGAGTTTTTTAGAGAGACTTGTGTGAAGGTACACCAGCTGAGACTGATAGTAGAATGGCAAAAGGTTTCAGTAAATGATGTTGGGGGTGGGTGAGGAATGGGATGTATCTAGGGAAGCAGTGATGGCACCTGCAAGAGATGCATATGGAATGTGAAAGGCAAGAGGAGGGCATATTAGAAAGGTGAGTGAGTGAAGGGATGACAAAGTAAAGTTGTAGTGATAGAGAAAAGAGAGGCATTTGGGCAGTACTTACATTTACATGGAAGGAGTGCAAAAGATTGGGAGATGTATAAGAGAAAGTGACAGGAGCTCAAAAGAAAGGTGCAGGGATTGAAAAGGAGGGTAATTGAGAGTTGGGGTGAGCAAGTATCTGTAAACTTTAGGGAGAATAAGAAAATGTTCGGGAAGGAGGTTAATAATGAGAGAAAAAGAAAGAGAACCAATGAAGACATCAGAGAATGGGGCAAGAGAGGAAGTGGTGACAGGCAGTTAAGGAGAGAGGAGGAAATGGAGTGAGTATTCTGGAGGACTGATGAATAAGCTTGATGATAAGGTGGCAGTTGTATGCAAAGTGAGAGTCAGGGAGAATGGTCTGGAGAAGAAAGATGTGGTGAAAGGCTTACATTAGATAAAACATGGCAAGGCAGCTGTAGTGGATGGTATCAAAGCAGAATTTAAGAAGGGTGGTGACTGTGTTATTGATTAATTAGTTATAATTTTCAATATATGCATATATCATGGTGAAGAGCCTGAAAACTAGAATACATGTATAGTGACAATGTGTAAAGGAGAGGGGGGGATAAGGGTGACTTTTCAAACTACAGAGGTACAAGTCTGTTGAGTGTACCTGGTAAGCTGTATGGGAGAGTAATGATTGAGAGAGTGAAGGTATGTACAGAGCATCTGATTGGGGAGGAAGAGCATGGTTTCAGAAGTGGTAGGGGATGTAAGAATCAGGTGTTTGCTTTAAAAACTGTGTTTGAGAAATGCTTAACAAAACAGACAGATTTGCATGTGACATTTACTGAAGGACTGTTGAATGTGTTTGCTGATAGGGTGGCTGATGTAGGGTGTTTGGGTGGGGTGTTATGTGAAGTGAGAGTGTCATGGAGACTGGTTTGATGGAGAGAGAAGGGGTGGTGAAAAGTTTACGTTAAGATGAAATGTGGTAAGGTAGCTAAAGTGGACATTATTGCAGATGAATTTTTTAAGAAAGCTGGTGACTTTATTATTGACTGGTTAGTTACGATTTTCAATGTAAGTATATATCATGGTGAGAAGCCTGGGGATTGGCAGAATGCATGATAGTGTCATTCTGTACAGACATAGAGGATAGGGATGAGTGTTCTGATTACAGAGGTACAAGTTTGTTGAGTGTACCTGATAAGCTGTATGTGAGGGTAATGAGTGAGAGGGTGAAGTCATGAATGGAGCATCATATTGGGGAGGAACAATGTGGTTTCAGATGTGGGAGAGGATGTGTGGATCAGGTGTTTGCTTTAAAGAATGTGTTTGAGAAATACTTGGAGAAAAAAGATAGATTTGTCTGTGGCATTTATGGATCTGTAGAAAGCATATGATAGGGTTGATACAGATGCCTTGTGGAAGGTCTTAAGAATATATAGTGAGGAAGGAAAGCTGCTAGAAACAATGAAAAGTTTTTATTTGGGATGTATGGCCTGTGTACAACTATGAAGACTGTGAGTGGTTCCAAGTGTAAGGCAGTCTACAACAGGGGTGTGTGATGTCATCACATCTGTTTAATTTGTTTAAGGATGGGTAGGTGAGGTAGATAAGAGCAAGAGTCTTAGAGTGAAGGGCCAGTATCAATGCAGTCTGCAGGGAATGCGAAGGCCTGGGAAATGAGTTTGGATGTTACAATAATACCAAGTATGTTCACCGAGTCAAGAGGTAGAATTACAGAACTGTCAAAGGAGATATGAGAGTTGTGAAGAATTTTCAATAGAGAGATAGGTAGAAATTGGGTCTTGGAGGCATTATACTTAACTAGATTTTGTGTACCCCCGAGATAACTTGTCCAAATCTGAGTTTATTGTGGAAGCTGTGTCAAGGCGAGATGCAGATCAAGTGACAGAAGAGGGACCAGAATTGAAGGATGTGGATGAGTGCAGAGTTGAGTCATCAGCGTATAAGTGCATTGGATTACTTGTGGAAGAGAGAAACTCGTTGAAAAAAGGAGAAAAAGTATTGGGGACAGTACAGACCCTTGAGGGACACCACTGTTGATGGAAAAAAGGGGTAGGCTGATTCATCAACAACCACAGAGATAGACTGGTCGGAGAGGAAGCTTGATATCAAGGAGCAAAGTGAGGGAGGAAAGTCAAAAGAGGGGAGTTGAGAGATGAGACCCCGATGCCACACCCTGTCACAAGCCTAAGATATGTCAAGGGCAACCACATATGACTTCCCAAAATCTTTCAGAGATGATGACCAGACATTAGTAGGATAGGAAAGAATATCACCAGTGGATCTCGCCTTATGGAAGCCATACTGGTGATCAGAGAGAAAAATATGATTTTCAAGGTGTCTAAGGATATAGGAGTTGAGAGGGATTCAAAGACTTTGGAAATGGTAGATGTCAAAACAACAGGACGATAGTTAGAGGGGTCAGAATGGTCATCCTTCTTAGGGATGTGATGTATCAAAGCATGTTTCCAAGGAGAAGGAAAAGTTTTGGTTTTTACACAGAAACAGAATAGACGAGCAAGCACAGGTGCAAGTTCAGAGGCACACTCTTTCAGTACACAGGGATGGATGCCTTGCTTGTGTCCAAAGAAAAAAAGAGCATTTCGGACAGTCTGAAAAGAGATTACAGGAAGAGTCATAAGAATAGTAAGAGGAGCATCAAGGGGCGAGGGAATGTTAGAGTCATCCAAGGTAGAGGTAGAGACAGCTATATGGGAGAGACAGCTATAGTACCATTTGGATGGAAAAGTGTGGGAAAGGTAGAGTGACAGAAGCTGATAGAGATGCCCTTAGCTAAAGACCAGAAAGACCTATCCATGGATGACGAGGATAGGTTATTGCACTTCCTTTGAATTAAGGAATGCTTTGCCTCATGGATAACTCGCTTGCAGTGATTATGGGCAGTGATAAAAGCTGAATGGGAGCCAGAGATAGGAAAGGTTTTCCATGCCCGATACACCTGATCCCTTGCCTGAATGGCATCAGAACAGGAATGGTTGAACCATGGATTGGATGAAGTAGTAGTCTTGGAGGAAGAGGGGATAAATGCTTCCATTCCCGTAAGACTAACCTCTGTTCTGCGTTTGGCAGAGACAGAAGCATCACCACATAAGAGAGTAATTTACCCAGGGAAAGTCAGGAAAGATGTTACGTGTGTTATTCCAGTCAGCTTTGTTCTGGTGCCAGTATTTACACTTAGAAAGAGCTGCTGGAGGGGAAGGTGCCGTTAGAATAGATACAATTATGAGAGTACGATCAGATGAACCAACTGGCGGCAAGATTGTACAGCAAGATGGACTAGAGGTGAAAACAAATCCAGAATATTAAAAGAGTGGTCATGGCGGTCAGGTATATGGGTAGGGTGGGAGACAATTTGCTCTAAATCACTGAGAATGGAGAACGTAAGGGCTTCAATCCCTCCACCATCCGTATGGGAGGAATTCAACCACTCCTTACGGTGAATACTGAAATCCCCAAGGTAGAGGATCTCAGCTTGCAGGTGAGAGGATGTCACAGTCTTATGGCAGAAGCTCAGATAGTCGAAAAAGGATATAAAGTTTGTAGAATTTGGAGAGCAATAGGCGAAACAGAGGACAAGTGTGGTAGTAAGGAGAAAGACTTTGAGCCACATAACATCAAAGTTTGGACACTCTATGTCCTTGAGGCATGCAACAGGTGTGTTTATGTTGGAATAAGCACAAACACCACCTCTGAATCAGAAACATGAGTGGAGATTATAGTTAGATATGAAGATGGGACTAGTGAGAACATCATTAGACAACTTCAGACAAAAAGTAAGATATTAGGAGAGATACTAGACAGATGGTGTTCAACTGAGGAGAGGTTACTAGAGAGACCACTAATGTTGGTATAGTGAATAGAAAAAGAGGAAGGTCTCACAGAGAGGGAAAAGTCATGGGAGGGTCCGGTACTACTACTACTAGAGCCCTCTCTCTCATTGGCAGCAGAGGCAGGCTGAAACAGGGAGATTCTTAGCACCCTAAGATGCCAGGGACTAAGAGTAACTTAAGTGTAAATGTGAATAAAACCAAGGTTATTAAGTTTTGCACGGTTGAGGAACATTTTTCTCTGAATGCAAGTCTGAACAGACAAAACTGAAGGAAATGTTTCAGATATCCGAGACTGGACAAGACAGCGAATGGAACCAAGGATGGGGAAGCGAGTCATAGGGTTGGTGAGGGGGAGAAGATTCTAGGAACACCAAAGAATGTGTGAAAAGAGAGATCTTCACCTGTGAGGGTAAAAATAGGTATGTTTGAAGGTACAGTAGTCCCAACATTACATCATGAATGTGGGGTATGGGCTATACAAAAGAACGTGTGGTGGAAGGACCATGTGTTGGAATGAAATGTCTAAGGATAGTATGTGGTGTGAGGTGGTTTGATTGATTAAATAATAAAACAGTAAGAGAGGTGTGGTAATTAAAAGTGTTGGTGAGACAACTGAAGGGTATGTGTTGAAACAGTTTGGATTTGTGGAAAGAACAAGTGACGAAAAGTTAACTGAAAGATATGAGTCAGAAGTGGAGGGAACAAGAACAAGGGGAAACTGAATTGGAGATGGAAGGATGGAGAGAAAAAGATTCTGAGTAATCATGGCATGAACATGCAGGATGGTGAAGGGTATGAAGAGGATACAGTGAAGTGGAACGATGTGATATACAGGATTTGACGTGCTGTTAATGGACTGAACCCCGGCATGTGATGCAGCCTGAGTAAAACCATGAAAAGGTCAGTGAGGCATGGTTGAGGATAATGAACTGTGGTTTTGGTGCAGTATAAATAACAACTAGAGAATGGATGTAAGCAAATATGGCCTTCTTCGTTTGTTCCTGGCACTACCTAACTAACGTAGGATATGGTGATCAAGTATGAAAGAAAGAAAAAGATATATAAAATATATGTACTCCTTGGGTAGGGGAAAAAGAAGTCTATCTCTATATTCCCTGTGCGTTGTATAATGCAATGAAGAGGGACAGGAGCAAGGGAGTTGAAAATCTTCCCATTCTGTATTACTTTCCAAAGAAGGAACAGAGGAAAAATCCATACATGGATATTTTTTCCTCAAAGGCTCAGTCATTTGTTCTGGACCATTCCTCGCTCACACAGGAAAGGCAAATAAGAAAGAAAGAAAAAGGGAGAAAAAATATATACATGGGGTAAACTTTCTTTTTGTAAAGGCTCCAGTAATGGACAAAAGTCCACATTAAGGCAGGGCCTTAACTGAAATATGCAGAGGTTAATAAAAAGGAAAGAGATGAGAAAAAGAAAAGCATTTATGATCTTTTTTAAAACTTTTAGTAGTGCCATTGGTGCTGTATGGATGCTATGTGTGGGTCTTAGACAAAAAAGTAAAGAAGAGGGTGGCTGTGTTGGAAATGAACGTCTGAGGACAATATATGGTGTGAGGAGGGTTGATTGATAAGAAATGACAGGGTAAGAGTAAGTTCTAGCACTCAGAAAAGTATGTATGTCAGAGGTGAAGAGAGTGTGTTAAAATGGTCTGGAAATATGGAGATGAGGCGAGGATGACAAAAATGGGTATATATGTCATAGGAGAAGGGAAACAAGGAAAAGAGGGAAACATAGGAGAAGGGAAACAAGGAAAAGAGGGAAACCAAGAAGGTGTGGAAGCATGGAGTCAAAGAGGTTTTGAAGGTTCTAGGCCTGAATATGAAGGGGATGTGAGGTATGCAAAAGATGAACAACTAGGGATGATGTGGTTTAGAAGGGACCACATGCAATCAATGGGCTGAACCTAAGCATATGAAGGCACAGAAAGGTCTGCAGTATCTGGATGTAAAAGGGGCTTCTGGTTTTAGTACATTATACATGACCCATAAAGAGCTGATGTACACAAATGAGGCCACATCTTTCTTTGTTTCTATGGCTACCTCAGTAACAAGAGGAAATGATGATCATGAATAGATAAAATACACAAACACATATTCTCTCTCTTTCTCTCTCTCTCACAAAAGATCACTATTTCCCTGCAACTGATAGTAGAAAAGACTTGGAGCTGCTCCTGAAAAATGGGTCCTAGAGTACAATCTAGACCCTTTCAAGAAAGGGGTCCTGGGACTATTATACAAAGACAGATATTTAGATAGAAAAATATAAAGACAGAAAGGTAGGTACACAGATAGCTAGATATATAAACAGATAAATAGACAGACACAGAGACAAACAGATAGACAGACAGACAGATTGATAAGATAGTTATACAGGTATTGTATGAATGCACATATACTTAAATACATATGTAAATATCAATTTGTACTGTGTGGAAAGGGAGTTTTTATACTCATGGGATCCCATCTCTTGACATTCTCTATCATACAACTTCTTAAATCATGCTGTTCGCATTAACTTTGTCTTCAGTCATTCCAATCTATTTATCTATCACTTATGGTATAAAAGTTCTTCATTTTTTACAAGTTTCTTTCTTAATTTTATTTTATGTCCTGTGGTTGTTCTAATGTTACATCTCTCAAAGAGCTGTTCACTATCTACATCATGTTTTATAATTTTACAGGCTGAGATCAGGTCACCTCTAACCCATCTCTCTTCCAAGGTGGGAATATTCAAACCCTCTAGTTATCCCTGCAATTACGTTCTCTTAATTCTGGTACCATCTTTGTTGCTCTCCTCTGGACCTTCTCTATTTATTTTTTCCGATTCATTAACTGTAGTGAACAAACATGGGAAGCCTATTCTACTTTTGGCATTATTTACAATGAGAACAGCTTGATAAATATTTCCTTATCCATGACTTTGAATGCTACTCCAATTTAGTATTTGCTAGCAGACAGCTAGTATCAACTATTTGACTCAAAGGTCTTTTTCACACACAGATTCCCAAAGTTTGTTTCATGCTAGATGTGTGTCTGTATGTGTGTAAAATCAATTATCTGCACTACACAGGGAGAGAGTTTTTACCCTATTGGGGCCCCATTTCTTGAACATTATCCACCATACAACTTCCTAAATTTATGTACGCTGTCTGCATCAACCATGTCCTTTGTCATTTATTCCATTCATTCACCACTCTTGTTATAAAAGTACTTCTTTGAATCTTTTTATAAAAACATTTTGCTTGATTTTTTTTTTTTTGCATCATTTGGCTGCTCTAGCCCAACATCTCTCAAAGAAATGTTCACTGTCTACATCAGTTAGGCAAATTTAAAGCCTCAAGCCTTTCCCTGCAACCCAGCTCTCTTAATTTTGGTACTATCTTTACTGCCCTCCTCAGGACAATCTTATTAGCTCTTTATATATTCTTTAGGTGCTGTGACCAAACTTAAGAAGCATATTCTACTTTTGGCCTTATGTATGGTAAAAATATCTTGTTGAATATTACCTTATCCATATACCAGAAAGTTAATCTGATATTTGAAACCAGACAGCATGTACCCTGAACTGTTCTCCAAATGTGAGACTCTGGTAACAGGTTAGGGATGATGCAGATTCCTAAATCCTTCTCGCACATAGAATCCTACAGCTTATTTTCTGCTAAATAATAACGATATTGCAGCCTCCTTTAATTCTGTCCCATCCTCTTTACATTACATTTGCTCAGGTTGAATTTCATCAACCACATATCAGACTAACTTTGGAGGTTGTTTAGGTCCCTCTGTAAGCTGATGCAATCCTCCTTGCTTTTCAATTTCCTATTGATCTTTTCATTATCTGCAAACAAATTCAGGTATGAGTCCATCCTTTCAGGAAAGTTATCTAAATAAATCAAGAAGACTAATGGTCTCAGAACAGAACACTGTGGCACTCTGTTAATCACCTTAACCCATTCACAGAGGGTGCATCTGATATGCATCCTTTGTTCTCTTCCACTGAGCTGATAGTCTTTCCACTGAGGGATTTTCCCCAATCCCTGCCAAGTGATGAAGCTTCTTAATCACCTTCCCATGTGGTACAGTGTCAAATGCTTTCTAGCAGTCTAGATACAAACAATCCATCCAGCCTTTCCATTCATCCACAAAAGAGAATACCCTCATAAAAACCTTGAAGGTTTGCTACAAATGACCTCATTTCCTCAAAACCATCCTGTCTCTTGCTTAGGTAATTTCTTCTGTGTAGAGAGTCATCTATTTGCTTTTTAATCATTCTCTCAAGAACCTTACACAGAGATATGTCTGTATTCTGAGCCTGTTCTCAGTCTCATTTTGTAGATATTATTTGCCCTTTTCCATTCCCTTGGTACTCTGCCTCTCTCCAGCATCTTGAACACTATTCTTAGAGATTTATCTAATGTACCTGCACATATTTTTGTGCACAATGGTGAATTTCAAGAGATCTGAGTCTTATATGGGTTATAACCTTTTAGTATTCCATTATGGAAACACTTCTGAACTTGTTACTCAGTTTCTCATATAACTTTACATCATCCTCTACAATTCCTCCCTCTGAATCCCTAAGCTTGATTACCTGCTGTTCAATAGACAACTTACTTCAGTTGAATTTATGGAGAACTTTTGAATTTTCTCCAATGTGTGTGTGTGTGTGTGTGTGTGTGTGTGTGTGTGTGTGTGTGTCTGACAAACGGTAGAAAATAAACGAA
>JAYMFT010162507.1:0-12396 GCA_038088735.1 Panulirus argus | reverse complement strand
TTGTATATATATATATATATATATATATATATATATATATATATATATATATATATATATATATATATATAACGTTTCAATGCTTCATCTGCATGTAGTTACGCAACAAGTGAAAGTCACCTTATGTAAAGTTGCATCATCACTCCAAAGGAGTTAATTTCCCTGCGATCGAATGTTGCGTCGCAACCTTGCCAGAACAGGAACATAATGAAAAGAGATCTGAGGTTATACAATTAAATCAGTTTCATATTTTTTCTGTGGAATATATAACATTCATTTGTGCTCATTATGAATTCATGGATTTACGATTACCCTGTATTTAGTTCAACTGGAAAAGTATAGATATATTGCAAAAGATACGAGTCTATACCAATAGATCTGAGGTCCACACCAAACAGCCATGTTGATTTTAAGAATTAAAGACAACGGTTTTGAAAATTGTTGAAATAGGGAATTTAGATACATTCAGATGTCAAGTTAAGGATAATGACTAGAGGTTAGTACGAAGTTGCACAACTACATCTGGTTTACTGGAAGCACTTCCCTCTTCATATAATGAAGTTGTTCCATATTTAAGTCTTTTGGTTGATGCAAATGTTTTCTAGGAAAATTCTTTGTACGTCTTCGCATTAAACATTGTGTAAGCTGCGTACGCAGTTTGATTTACCAGCCATCATCTGCTGTAATGGTAATAATCTAGAACTCCTAACATGCAGGTCATGCTCACATAAAACATGTCTGTAGTGGAAGAAAATTAGCGGACGAGCACAAATACAGTACGTAAGACCTCCACTTTCGTTATCTTAAACTACTATGACCATTCACTTTCCCTACTTTAAAATTCATTTTCTTTTCCTAAATAGCTCATGCGTGGAACAAAGGACTTAAAGTCATACGATAGAATAGATTGATTCATGACAGCCGAGTGCAGGTACTGAAGGAGTGACTTGTGTATTCAACCTGCTGGACTTGATGTAACAGGCATTGAAGTTACTTATTGTGGAGTATGATGTTATCACTAAAGTGATACGTATTGTCATGTTGATTAATGAAGACAATGAACGAGATATCTGATGTAAGATATATGACACTGTCACTGAAGACAGAGAGAGGAGAAGGGTTAAGGTACTCTATTTGAGATACTTTCTCGTCTACGCTCTGAATGTCGCCCGTTCCTACAACACTGCAAACATCACTCCGACGTATCTCAAGACTCGTCATGCCTGTATTGCTCTTACCTTAATGAGGACATCGAACACTTACCGTTCGGTTTTCCCGCAGTCTTCCCACATAGAAGCACAATCATCAGCATTACGCTTTATGTAAAATACTCCGTCAGGAGTGGCAGAGGATGTGTGAATCAGGTGTTTGCTTTGGAGAATTTGTGCGAGAAATAGGGGGGAAAAAAAGATCTGTGTGTAGCATTAGCATTAATGGGACTGGAGGAAACATATGATGAGTTAATAAAGATGCTTTGTGTGAGGTACACAAAATTATATGTTTAGGAATAAAGCTACCAGTAATAGTGAGTAGCTGTTATCGAGCAAGGCGTGCGTCTGAGCTGGAAGAGTGGAGGGTTTGTGTTTCCCGGTGAAGGTGGTTCTGCAGTCATGGGATATGATGTGACCATGGCTATTTTGCCTGTTCATGGATGAGGTGGTGAGGTGAATGCAAGGGTCTTGGGGAGAGAAATAGGTCTACAGTCTGTTAGAGGGATGTTGATGGGGGCGGACGAAGAGGAGGAGTCTGTAAATTGAGTCAGTTGCTGTTTGTTGATGACACATTGGTAGTAGATTCAAATCATGACAATACAGAAGCTAGTTCTGAGTAAAAGGTGTGGCGGAAGCAGGCGACCAATGTAAATATTGTAGAGAGATGGTATCACAAATGTTAAGATATTTGCTTTGGAAAATTTTGCATAATTTTTCCTCCATTAAAGCCATTAATAACTAAACTCCCTCAACAATTCCTTGTTCCCACTGTCCAGCCCTTAAACATCCAGCAAAAGAGAACCGAGTTAAGACGACTCATTTCCTATCATGAATCTCATAAAGGAAAGGATCTAAAACTGTCATGAGACTTTTAGTAATACACAACACCTTGACCGTTTCGGTATAATCCTTATTATCTCTACATTTCGTAAAGCAGCTTATCCATCTTAACAGGTACACTGTGTTGGACTTCGTCTGGGGAGCAATGAAGACTTATTGCTGATGCTTCTTTTCTTCCTGTCACTCCTCTTCCTCCTCTTATTGTGCACAATAAACCAGGTTCCCTTCGTATCCTCGCTTCTAAAATGAGCTGCCAACAGGCTCAAATCTCTTGGGAACCTGTCAGTAATGTCGACAAAGCAGAAGCCTCTTTGGCTTCTTCAGTAGGAGGAGAAGGATAGACAGGAAATGAGGTCTGTCTACCCCCCACCTAAGCTAAACAGATGGCTTTGATTGTGGGGAGGAGGAGGAGGAGGAGGAGGATACATGCGCCTCACAGTCACGCCCGAGTAACAATTATGATGCATCAGGTGTGGGTAATTACCCAAGTGTACTGTACGGGAAGGGTGTTTTACACTCGTGGTGCCTCATCGCTCGGTGTGTGTGTGTGTGTGTGTGTGTAGGCATGTTGAGAGCGGTTTCAGCCTCAGTAGCATCATTGAACGGAATAAGGCCGCCAAGCCCAAGACACATGGGCATTGCTCAAGGTGATGGGTATAGAGCTCATTATGATCCTGCAAGGGCACTAGAGCGGAGGAGGAAAGAGATCGATTAGAACAGAGACTGCTGGGGCAGGTATCTGTCTCAGGATAGGTCTTAGGATAATCATGTACTGGTTTCGGGGAAAAACTAAATGCGGTAGACGATGGCACCGGATCCCCATGAAGGTCAAGGCCTATCCCTGCAGATGGACACAGTTTGTATGAATGTCCCGACGTCAGTCCAGCAGGACAGGTTGTTGGGAGAGTTAGTGTCCTTACAAACGCTCAACGTAATTCAGGATTAGATTTTTTTTTCTTTTTTTTTTCAAACGATATCAGCATAAGTAGGTCGGGAAAATATAGAAGATTCCGAACCTTGGCATCGAGATGTTTTTCTTTGACGTCTCACTGACGTGCAAGGCAAGGGATATTCTGACTTGCGGTCGATAGCAGTAGCATCTAAAATGATACATAATTTGAGTCTGGTTTATATACCAGCGGTCAGCCATAAAATCTACCACTGTGCAGGTGTGCTTTGTTGTAGTTAGATATACGTGTCTCCTCGCAAGTTTTAACCAGTTAGGTGATTAACGTACATTTGAGAGAAGGGATTTTTTTGGTCAGCTCTGTTGCTATACGTAAGCTATTAGCTCAACTTTTATAGACTGTTCATTGGCTGCTCAGACAGATCCTGCAACATGCACGTCAAGCATACCCCATTTTTTCACGTACTTAGTGGTTATCAAGTGGTAATCTGAGTCTTCTGACAATCACATATCCCCGAATTACAGTTAGAAAGAAAATACTGGGACGTTTTTTCGCTCGGAGGAGAGGAAAATTTCTAGATACGCGGATTTTTAAAGTAGAACAGTTTCAACTTATCAGTGTTACTTTTTAATAACAATTAGTGTTTTACTAATATATCTTTATTGATGACATGAATAGTTTATATCCCAGGAAATCCTTTAGCACGAATTCATACATAAATGGTCAAAAAAAAAATATAATTCCTCATTCACTGTTCAGTACAATGATAAAGTAGTCCGTACATTACTCACGTGAAACATTTGAGAAAAAAAATTGCTATCAACTTTCCTATTTTCCACTGAGCAACGTAGAGATGTGTAACATCAAATGAGCATTAGTCGCACTGTCTTGAGGGCGTCTGCTTTGAACCACCCTTCATCACTCCTCTCATACTTACCCCATCTTCACGTCATATCCTTTATCGCGTGTCTCTTCCCCTGACGTCACTTCTAATTCCACATACTCCCCTTAGTATCTCACAATTCCTTGCAGCAAACTATACCTCTCTTCAGCATCACATGTACCCCTCTGAACCCTTATGTTCCCCCTTGCATTACATGCTCCCCTCTAGCATTGCATACTCTCTTTTCGGTATCGCATGCTCCCTTCTAGCATCACATGTTCCCCTACCATCATCACCCACAGCGCCCCAAAACCTACCAATCACACACTACCATCTCATACAGCCCTCCCAGTTCTGTTGCCAATCCCACAAACTGTCATTGCAGATAATCGTCTATATTCTACTGACAGGGCCACTCTTCCTTCTCAAACAATCCACTCTTTTATGCTGTCTATCCTAAAATCCCTTCCCAAAGAATCTTCCATATTCTATTGCCAGTCTCGCACTCCCATCTTGAACATCCCCTTCCTGTTCTTCATCCAGTTCCACACTCCGTTCTCAAACAATCTGCTCTGTTTTACTAACAACCTAACACGCAAACAACACCAACTCCCCTCCCCGCTTGTTCTACTCCAAATCCCTATTCCTTTCTCAAATAGCCCCCCTCTCCTCGATCTATTGCAGAAACACGGCCTCACACATCATGTGCCCACCTCAGGCAAAAATCTTGTATTTTTGCCAATGAACTGCAAGGGATGACGGTGACGTAGTCATCAGCCGTAGTCACCAACCATCTGTACTTTCTAATTGCATCCTCCCAACACAAATATGAACAAGGCCTTACATAGTCACCAGATGAGTGTGTTTGGACTTGACTATGCTTTATGCGATCCGTGTTTGATGCTCCCAGGGTTATTGAGTCGGGTCATCCAACTCGAAATTCGGTATAATGGCGGTAAGATTTGCAGGAAGCCATCTGGTGCTCATCAGCACAGGTCTCTTTGATGTCATTCATACTGCAGTACATTTGTAGATGCAATTTCAGAGATGAATAATAGATTCTATTGTCGTTATACTCGATAATTCCGTCTTCCATTACGAATTCAGACATTTAAAGACAAAATTCTTAAAGTGAACCAGTGGTAAGGGAAATGGTTGCATTGACACCGACTTGGATCGTAAATGACGTTATCTCAGTTTTGGCCAACTTCATCAGTTCTCTGCCCCTTCCTGTTCCCTCTCTGATGGATCATCTTTTTTTATAGAGTTTGGATATTGAAGACAGGGGTGATAAATGGCGGCAGGAAGAAGGGGAGTTAGGCAGATCGAAGGGTTTTAGGACTGATAATAAACTGGCAGGTTTCCAGATGTTTGGGATTTTGTTGTGTAACCAGACGTTGGTCAAAATCTACCAACTTTATACGATTACCGTAAAAGGCATGATCAGCACCTGGCTCTCCCGATGCAGAACCACAAACTGTTTTATCTACTACATTGATCGTCAACGCTAATAACGTTATTACCTTGGCCACTGCCATTGTGGGAGGGATGCTAAGGTTTGTCCGACATTTTCTCTAAGAGCCCACTCGGTGATGCACACGTGCCTACATGTGCTCACTTCAACATCAGCAGCAAGATTTTCAATGCCATTCGGATAGGCACTCACGCACGTATCTCCGCACACGTGCACAGAAGGGGGAGTAGTTTCCTTATGCACCAGTACTCTCGTGTTCATTATATTCAAACGTAAGAGCTCTTGGCTAGTTGGCATAATGTAGACGAGTGTCTGATCTTGCCAAGTAACGCACGTCTCCAAGAATAATAGCCAAAGAAAATTACACATTCTATTTCCTTTTTCTCATCCATCAAACATATATCCGGACAGCTCATCTGCGAGGAGGAACTTAAGTCGATAGATTTCAAGGCTATAAACAGCATAATGGTCATGAAACCAGGCGCCATATCATACACGTCGCATATACATAGCAGGATAATCAATCAACTTCGCGGCTGGATGTACAGTGAAGTTGTTTGGTTGCAATGAAACTGTGTCTTGTTTCTTGTTTATTCGAAGCATACAGCCGAGTGGTGCAGATTATCACATCACAGCTGAGTTGCGTAGCTGGACAACATACTGTTGAGCTGAGTAGTATGACAACAGCCGAGCTATGTAGCTTGACATAATAAGAGAGTTATAATCCAATGCATCAAATGAGCTATACATCATGACACAATGTTGTACAGCTGGGCACAACAGACCGATGAGTTGTATAGCTTGACACAAGAGACAGCAGAGTCGAGTAGCTTAACACTACATTGTTTAAACTCCTTGCAAAATATTGCACTCTGAAAATGAAGAACACTTTAAGATCTTAAATTTGCACTCGTGTATTACAGACCACACGGGCAGAGCTGTGAGGCAGGAGCAGTGAAAAATAGTCTAGTAAAAACGAGCACCTATACACTGAAGACCAAATTGATTGGGTCTCTTACGATAAGAGAGGTTATTCGCATTATCTATCTCTGTGTGGTGTGACGGGATGAATCAATGTTCACCAGACCGTCAAAAAGATAGCTTACGACCTTGCCATCCGACCTCTTGGCTGATGTGTCCCGCTATTGCTTATCATCATACTACCATATTCAGCTACCTGGATCATGGGAGAGAAGAAAAATAACACATACAAGAGAACATCCTTATGAAGACCAGAAAATCGCTGAAGAGGGACATGCCAGTCATTAACATCCGCAGTGAAGGGAGGTGTGCTAAGCAGCTGCCTGTTCATTACCACTTTCAGTAGGCATAAAAAAAAAAAAAAAGACTTGCAGCGCTATATCAACTCTGGTAACAACCTCATAATGAATCACAAAGTAATTTCCACTTGTGTCATACTATGTTATAAGCCGTATATAAAATATCAGAACACTAAACGCAACACAATATATACATGCAAAATACGTTCATGCCCCTACATCAAAAAAAAGAAAAAAGCTAACAAGAACGCCGGGTCATCTTCAGTTATACCCTTCTCGCCATCAACGGCGGTATGCGGTATATGTTCTTTGTTGTGCAATTACGACTATCGTTGTAGAACTCTCAATATCCTTAATATTGTGAACCATCGCGTCATTCCTAACGTTCTCAGTATATGGGGATTTCGTGACTTCATTCCAAGGAGGTGGCTGCTGGCTGGCCAGAACAGCCAGGGTGGTAGCTGCTGGCTGGCCAGAACAGCCAGGGTGGTAGCTGCTGGCCACACACAACCAACCATCCTCTCTCCGCGCCCCCACCGCATCCCCGCCTGTTCCCCTCAAACACACCATACGGCGCGACATCTGTTGGGCCAATATGGCACTTCCCTCAGCTGCTTCGTTTGATCGAACCCAGGTGATTCGGACCCACACTGTGGCTGGTTGCGGGGCAAGACTTTGTACTTAGAATAGCTTGGCTACTTTTCCTTCCTTTCCGTTAACTAACAATAAGTATTACATACACAACCCCCGTCTGCCGAAGGTCTAAAGGTAAGGCACCAAAAGCTTTTTTCCAGAACGATTTCCCACAGGCATCACAGAACCTATGTACACCATACGCCTAGATATATTCCTTAACTCTGCCTCTTCCGAACTTTATCTTTCCCAGTACAACCCCTGCTTTGCCTCTACTGCCCTATAAAAGATAGGCTGTGCAGGACTGGGGGTAAGGGAGGGGAGAGCAGGTCTAGGGGTAGGAGGACAAATAAATAGAGGAAGTTTGTGTGGACCTTGTCCGGCCATTATAGCGCCCAAAATGATCGAAGCTTCGAAACAGAATGCGATTCGAAGTTTCAAAGCCAGGTTCAAAGCCAGTCGAAGAGCTAGTAAACAGAGAAGGTATAAAACTAGTTAAACAATGACAGTCAGTAGAACACACAACCTAACATTCGCTGGCGTTACCAGGAGATTCAGTTCATTCATTTCCATTAATTTCACTTTCCAGCATTGCATATTTCCTCATTACTTCAACCTACAAAATAAATTGACAGGCATCAAGAAACTACCTGTAATTATGGATAACCAGATTTTATTCACGCATACTTTGACAGAACTCCAAACAAACGTAAAGCCACTTATCTAACCGCTACTATTCTAATGTAAATTCTAAACAATTCTTTAACCTACTCTAATTCCCTCAATTCCTCACATCAGGTTTATCAAGGAGCTCCGTCTTCAAATATCTATTACGGTAGTTTAAACCTGGGAAACGCTTCAAGACACTTTTAAATTCAGTCACTATCCCTACGCTTCTTCCAAGTCTACGAATGTTTGTACATATCTATTCGACAACTGCCAGGAAACATAGGCATTTTCTAGCATGAGGCAGGTATGTCGACACTAAGAACTTATCATGCAAGTTGCTAGCCACTGGCTTCCTCTACCAGAAACCAGAGAGAAAAGACGAAAATAAATTTGAGCTGATATACAACTAACTAGGAACTTATATAAACTAACGCATATACGAATACATGCGAAACAGGTCCACGCCAGATATGGCGCTAATAGTCAGTCTATTTACGCCCTGACTTTCGAAATGTTCAAAGTAAAGATTGTTAGCCATGGCAGCAGTGACAGCAGTGACTAACAAATCGCATTTATGAGTTACTTGTAGGAAAAAAATATTCACATCTTCAGGGATATAGAACAAGTTAATTATGATTGATAAATGAAAAAAGTTGGGCATGGTAGTACAATAATATTGCTTCCCATGTCAATAGCCATTCGATATGATTGTAAGCCTTTCCATTAGTTTTTTTTTTATGTTGAAGGCTCCAGTCACGGACAAAAGTCCACATCAAGGCCGGGCCCTAATTGAAATATAGAGAGAATTGAGAAAGGGGGAAAAACAGACAGGGAAAGTATTCATTTGCATATATGGCATTCTAACACAAATGAGTTTTATTTGCCTTACTGTGAGGAGGATAAGAGAATATTCTGATTATCCTAAACCATATCGTTTCAGATATATGTTACATAAATATTAATTCCTCGAATGTACAATTTGTAAACCTGCGTGTTGAATTAAGAAAAATCAAATTTAATCCATGAAGCGTGCTGCTTTTAATTCCTGTAATACGAAAGCGCAATGCGGAAAATACTCTGAAAGTGTTATCTATATTGCAGCAAATTGTGTGAACATTACATCTAAACTCAGCTGTGCTTGTTGACTGGTACGTGCATTTGAAAAAATCTATTTAAAGCATTTTGTATATTTTACACTTCTACCAAAGCCAGTTGAAAATAATGTGACAATGTAAGATTTGTTACTTGTGAATGATATTCACAATAATTATCTGTCCAGTCTACCACCCTCTCTCTAGTGATTAACGATTGTGTTCAAGTTGAGCCGCTAGTTTCCTTAAAAAAAAATTGAGCAGGTGTCTACAAACAAATGAAGATTTGCAAAGCTAACAAATGAGAACTAATTCGATAGAATACAAAAAGATTTCCACGCAGAAAGTGCACTACACCCCTTTATAGAATATACCCATCAATGTACTTGAAAGGAATAACCTTAGACTTCTCCATATTGCAACAATCAAAATGTATACATGGAATATATGTAGGATAAAGTATGAAGAGGAAAATATATGTTACTTACACTTTAGAAAATCAAGATAGACAATTCGCAAAAGATAAGTTATCGATAAGTGATAAAGTTAATGGGTACTAGAGTGAATTACATAACACAAAACTGTGCCCTTCGTAGAAATTAAGCTAACCGTTCGTTTAGTAGATGGCACTATTAAGGATGTATCTGGCATCCTTTGGCGCACGACCGTTTCGGTTCATTTCAGCCGAGTTTTCCAATCTTTACTCCATGATCTTTGATCGCAAAGTGAAGTGAAATGGGCACCCAATAGGCGAGTTTGGCCTCTCAGTCCTTGACAGGAGTGCGGTGAAACAGGATCCTTTTACCGTGGATCCGCTGGTGACGTGTCTTCAGCGGAGAATGAAGCTTTTGTGCCTCTGAAGAGGTTGGTTGGCCTGGAGATTTCATTCTCTTTATAAAATGTGATTTTATTTGATCATCTGTCATAAACCTGAGGATCAATTTGTCATTCAGTGCAGTAGCCACTACTATACCATCTTATCTTTTTTCATATACGTTTAAAATTGATGTTATCTACTTAATCATGTTAGACGGGCACTTACAACACTGGTCTTACAAACTCTAGCTAGTTACGCTATTCCTTATTGCGAAGAGCTTACCGTATAGTAAACGTTTTGCCAGTGCACAAAACCCACCCCCTACACACACACACACACACACACACACATGCGCTCACAGACTCGTACAAGAACGCACGCACGCATATGCACACGTGTCTAGTTCAATGTGTGTGTGTGAATGTACCTACATAGTCTTGATGTGCTTCAACACTAGGAATCACATGCTTTATATAAAACGAAGCTGAAAACGAACGTGCTATACGGATGGACACATTCTACGGAAAAACGCGTTTGGCAATGATCGTCATCAGGTTAAAGCCTGGAAATGACAAGTTTATGGTGATCGCACTAGTCATCACTGAACTGGTTGATTATTGTTAAAAGGATTGCCGTATTTCTGCTTTCGTTAAGTGAAATATTTCACGGGATAAACGAATAAAAGCAAATGTTCTGAAAGACGCCATTCAAATGATCTGACGTCTGTAAAAATACTGTTCTATAGACATGTACGAATATACACAAGTAACAGTTTCTTGCCGACTAGTTTGAAATACAGGGAAGTTTGGTGTGCAAATACCTGCCCGTTTCATAACGAGTGAACCAAATGGGTGTACGGCTCTCCACGGCGATCGGATCAGAATCATTACGCTGATTATTAATATTTTAGATTCCTCTATTCATAGGTATCGTCTTGTACCTTAGCACAGCGCTCTGGTTGCAGGATTTTGTGATTTGGCAACACGAGTTTACCCTAAGTGACTCGTTGTACTTACTGTTCGTTAAGACGACTTCTCGGATTTGTATTTTGAAGGATTGTTGAATGTGTTTCATGACAGAGTCGCAGATGTAGGGTGTATTGGTCAGGGTGGTGTGCAAAGTGAGAGAGTCAGGGAGAGTGGTTTGGTGGAGAGAGAGGAGGTGGTGAAAGCCTTCCGGAAAATGAAATCCGGCAGGGAGGCAGGATTGCATGGTATTGCTTTTGAATTTATTAAGAAAGGGGATGACTGTGTTGTTGATTGGTTGGTTAGAATGTATAGATTGTGGTGAAGAGTCTGAGGATTGGCGGAATGCATGTATATTGCCATTGTACAAAGGCAAAGGTTATAAAGATGAGTGCTCAAATTATAGAGGTATTAGTTTGTAGTGTATTCCTGGAAAACTGTATGTAGGGGTATTGATTGAGAGGGTTAAGGCTTGTACAGAGTATCAGACTGGGGAGGAGCAGTGTGGTTTTAGAAATGGTACAAGATGTGTGTATCAGGTGTTTGCTTTGAAGAATTTACATGTGAATCACTTGGAAAAACAGATGGATTTGTACGTGGCATTTATAGATCTGGAGAAGGCATATGATAGGGTTGAGAGAGATGCTTTGTGGAAGGTCTTAAGAATATATGATGTGAGAGGTTAGCTAGAAACAATGAGAAGTTTTTATCAAAAGCGTAAGGCGTGTGTGCGAGCAGGAAATGAGGAGAGTGGTAGGTTCCCAGTGAAGGTCGGTCTGCGGTAGGGGTGTGTGAAGTCCCCATGGTTGTTTAATTTGTTTATAGATGGTGTGGATAGGAAGGTAAATGCAAGAGTTTTGGAGATAGGAGCGAGTACGCAGTTTGTTGGGGATGAGAGGGCCTGGGAAGTGAGTCAATTGTTGATCGCTGATGATATAGCACAGGTGGCTGATTCGAGTGAGAAACTGCAAAAGTTGGTGACTAAGTTTAGAAGAGTGTGTGAAAGGAAAAAGTTGAGAGTAAATGTAAAAAATGCGAAAGGTTATTAGGTTTAGCAGGGTTGAGGGACAAGTTAGTTGGAATGTGAGTTTGAATGGAGAAACATTGGAGGAAATGAAGTGTTTTAGATATCTGGGAGTAGACTTGGCAGCAAATGAAACCATGGAAGCGGAAGTGAGTCATAGAGTGGGGAAGGGGGCGAACGTTTTTGGAGCGATGAAGAATGTGTGGAAAGAGAGATTATTATCTCGGAGAGCAAAAATGGGTATGTTTGAAGGAATAGTAATTCCAACAATATTATATGGTTGTGAGGCATGGGCTATAGACAGAGTTGAACGGAGGAGGGTGGGTGTATTGGAAATGAAATGTTTAAGGAAAATACGTGGTGTGAGATGGTTTGATCGAGTAAGTAATGTAAGGGTATGAGAGATGTGTGGTAATAAAAAGTGTGGTTGAGAGAGCAGAACAGGGTGTGTTGAAATGGTTTGGACATATAGAACAAATGAGTGAGGAAAGGTTGACAAAGAAGATATATGTTTCAGAGGTGGTGGGAACAAGGAGAAGTGGGAGACCAAATTGGAGGTGGAAGGATGGAGTGAAAGGGATTTTGAGCGGTCGGGGCCTGA
>JAYMFT010162496.1:0-12397 GCA_038088735.1 Panulirus argus | reverse complement strand
ATATACATATGGACGAAATGGAGTTCCGTCTCGTCAAGGAGCTTCTCACAACAAAGGAACCTTTCATTTCCCTGCTACTGCTTGTAGCGCAGCCTTGAGACTGCCATGAGCTCCCACAAAGGGTACCTTGGGGTAATATAATCAATAAAAGATAACACTGGTAACATGTTTTATGGCAATAGATTTTGGACGTGTCGCTTCCGTCTTACGGAAACCATCATTTAACGATAACATCTCGACGGAGGGAACACCTTCTGTCTTGGTAGGAGGCCAGGAAGTGCGGGTGGATGCCGCCTTTGTACTCTGGCTAAGAAACTGGGTGGCGTACATCTTGCCGCGGCATTGTCTCCCCTGGCGTGAAGGATGAGGGTTTTATGTAGGGATGACTAGCCACTGGTATGTATCTGTGTCCGTATATATATATATATATATATATATATATATATATATATATATATATATTCTTTTTTTTGTAAGCATTTGTAAATTCAACATGGAAAACAGCGATTCATCACAAGACCTCCTCATGGCCAAGGTGCAGCTTTCACAATGAACGTGTACCTTTTGATAGTTCTGCACTGGCACCAGGAACACGGACACATAAACATCACTCTGCTCGACCTATGGTCAACTGACACCCAGTGGACATGGATTGCTCCTTAAGTGCTGCTGGAGCTTTATTAGAATGGGGTCCTAGAGTATGAAGGTAAGGTAAGGTTTATATATATATATATATATATATATATATATATATATATATATAATGGTGGGCAGGTACATTTACCTGGGCTGTGGCAACGAAACATAAGTGAAGGAAGATTCATTGAAGACATAGGGTAAGAAATTATGTTGCTCTTTCTTTTGATAGTTATAAGATATGGTAAAGACAACGGATGAAATATGAAAGCTTTGGTCGCTGGGCTGTGAATAAGTCAGAGGATAAACATTATGACTTTGAATGTTAAAAAGGAAAGTTAAAAAGTACGACTATGAGATTTCCCACAGACGACCTACGGAAAGCGGGAATAATATCATGTGTTATCTCCCAGCATGAAAGCTTTAATTGTACCCCTTGGGAAAAGAAAGTCTTAAAACTCTCTTTATAATAATTTGCCAAAGTTTTGTGAGTGAGTGAGGAGGAGGAAGAGGAGGTTGCTTGGGGACGATGAACCCTACACGGTGATGATCGGAGCTTGAGGAGTGTGTGTGTGTGTGTGAGTGTGTGTTGTTTGGAGCATATTTCCATGATGACTTTTGGACGAACCAGAAGGACACACGAGAGACTGTCGTATAGGCATTGTTCAACGTTTGATGTGCGGACACGAAAAGACTTCCCTTTGGTCTGACATCAAGACAGGACTTCAGTGAGTCTTCTTCTAAACTCGGAAGAAGACGAGAAAGTGATTTAGGGTTTGACCCAGAAAGCAAGATACGGTTCGTTTGCCGCCGCTTCAGTCCCATGGCTTGGCAGGGCAGGTCGTCTCCCGCCAGACTTTACGTAACGTGAGATCTGATTTGGCATCAGCTTGTGACAGAGGTAGTCTGGCTCAGACGATACGACGATACGACCCTCGAGCAAGACGGCACAACCCTTGAGCACGACGGTACGACCCTTAAGCACGACGGCACGACCCTTGAACACGACGGTACGACCCTTGAACACGACGGTACGACCCTTGAACACGACGGCACGACCCTTTAACACGACGGTACGACACTTGAACACGCCGGTACGACCCTTGAACACGACGGTACGACCCTTGAACACGCCAGTACGGTCCCTTAGCACGACGATGTGGCCCTTGTGTTCTGATAGCGACGCTTTTGACTTGAATCCTAAGGGTCAGGCCAGTGGGTAGTCCATCCTACCCAGCCCACCAGGATCACGTAACAGCCCATCAAGGTCACGTAACAGCCCATCATGGTCACGTAACAGCCCACCAGGGTCACGGACCGGTCCCTTGTCCTTCTGTCTTGAAGACATGTTTGTATCTAATGAGTGGCCGGAAATGCTGGTGTTCCTTCAAGGACTAGCCAGAACAGGAACAGCAACAGCTCAGGAGCAACAGGGACATTTTTCATCCGTTTAATGGATCCGTTGATACGTCTGTCTTCTCACGCGATTCTCGCTGTTACCTTATTTCCCCATTGTTATCCCTTGTATGGCTTCTACCTTGTCTTCATTAGGCTCCTCCCTTGTCTTCATTAGGCTCCTCCCTTGTCTTCATTAGGCTCCACCTTTGTCTTCATTTGGCTCCACCCTTGTCTTCTTTTGTCAAACGATATTTCAACTTAAATCTCTCATTTCAGTCTCTTCGAAGCTCTTATATCTCAGATTAAATTTCTCATTTCTTTTCATGTCTCGTCTATCTCATCTTTTCATTGTTTCACATCTTACCTCTCTTTCTCGTAATACTAACTCTTATCCGCCTCGTTTGTCTCCTATCACTGGAATCTCCAGTCATTTTAAATGGCCAGTCATCTTAATTTCTCATTTCCTCAGTCGTCTCATAGTTCTCATTCCTCATCGTTGATATACCTTAGCTCATCACTCTCATAACTCACCTTTCTCCAGTGTATATACACATTTGCTTGCAGTAGCCTAAGTGCATTCATCACAGCAGCTTGGAGACCATAGGGTGGGGGTCTCCTAACCCCCAGAGCCTGGGCTGAGCTTAAGCTTTTGGGTTGGGCCCTTGATCGACCAGGTTGTTGGGAGCAGCAGCCCGCGGGCCCACATACCTCCCACAGCTTGGCTGGTCTGGTACGCTTCATTGGTACTTGTTTAGGGCGCTCTCTACTGTAAATCCTATGGTATGCCCCGTGATAGCAGGCAAGGTGTCATAGATCTAGTCTTGGGCCCCGGATGCTTGAGGTGTTCTCTCTTTTTTTCCTTTTCATTTTGCATATTGCACCTTTGGATTTCTGAGGCAGTATTTTACAAAGTCGCCCTTGCCTGTCGTGGTTTGGGAAGATTAAAAAAACGAGAATTTACTGGATAATTCTCGTCAAAACTAAAGATTATGAACCTCAGTCAGATATTGTTAGTCGGTAAGATTTTTTTTTTTTTTTTTACAGGCTTGTTTAGGAGATTAAGTTCATGGGTAGCGATTATAGAGCAATGAGTGTTGAGACCTGGCAGGAAGGATGACGTATTTATCATTCTGTGAGATGGGGAGGTGCAGGCAGGAGCCAGAGTGTGGGCTGGGATAAAGGTGTTTGGCTGGGGCGCTGGGGTGTCGTGTGTGTGTGTGTGTGTGTGTGTGTGGTCCATTACCGAACCGTAACCTTGGTAATATTATGACTTAAATGGAGGGAAACTCTTGATATCTAATTAAACAATGCACTTAAATACAACCTACTGCCGACACCCAGACGATGAGAATGATCACACGGCAGTAATTTACGAGTAATGATGTGATTTGTTTTCGAGTGATTAGCCACGGTTCTTTGGAGAGACTAACCACGATAACTGTAACGGTGTTTCTGATGTTAGAAGCTGTTCGTAGATTTAGTTTTAGTGTTAATAGCATTCAGTCAACGTAGTGTGGATCTGTGAAATCTCTTATAAAGCTTATTATTCACAGTCACAAAAACCAGTGGAAAAGCGTGCGTGTGTGTCACCAACTGTAATGTAGATTTCAGGTTTGTCACAAGATGTAGGTTGGTGTGACATGTGTCCTTGTGTCACGTATTATGAGATGGGCAATAGGAGCAGGAAGATGCCATAACTCGCCTGGCATCGTATCATTAGACGGCGAGACACGTCCACCCGTGGTGGGAGGGCGGAATTCCCTCCTTTACCTACGGATGGAGGCAGAGGGAGTGGTGTTTACAGTGGCTTCCTCTGTGCCCTTCGGTATAGTCGCCGAACGTGTAAGTTGTCGCTCGAATCATACCATCCTTATGGCGCGGTGATGCGGTCGTCTCTTGGACGTGACCCGCCTCCTCACCACCTGCTGTGACGCCTTGCGGCTGCTCCTCCGTCACCTGTCGTCACGTCACGTTCCCGAAGAACAAACCATTACCCGGATAAGTTATTGTATCCGTATATTATCCAGTCGGAAATACCTCGTCAGCCAAGAGGAGCGCGGGTATTAAACTTTTTAACCTGGAGGGTTGTTTTGAAACCCAAGTTCTTCTGTAATGGGACTCTAACGTGATAATGCAATGGCTCGTTGGGCAGTCAGAGGGGAAAGACAGCGGGAAACTCTGATACGCCATTACGACGCTGGGCTCTCCAGGGATTCTTCCTGGGACACGTGCGGGTACCACCACCACCACCACCAGCACCACCACCGCCACCACCGCCACTGGCCTCCTACGTATACACACTTTCCCACTGACCTCAACATCTCTCTCTCTCTCTCTCTCTCTCTCTCCGTGTCGTAACCGATCGACCACTAACTCCCGTCACGACGCCGAAGGTTACGTCGTAACTTGCTTTCCCCCGAGGTTGGGGTGGGTGGAGGGGTTCGCTTTACCCACTTAGCAGGTCTCCCGTTCACGCTCGACTCCCTGGGACAACATCACAAACGAGAGGAGGGACCGTAAAGATGGTTTGTATAACGTAAGATTGTGGTCCTGTGGGGCGTCTCTTCTTTGTGTTTATTTTTTCTAGTCTGTTGGTTATGGCGTCTCTCGCTCCTGCCTGCCGTCGGACCCCGGTGTACTTCGCGCTCCAATATATATTCAGCCGTTGCACCAGAGGCGTTGCGGCAATTACTCTAAGTGGCATAGCGGAGGGCCATGAAACTCTGGCGTGACAAAGAAGAGCGATAACGGCTTTTTGGTTTTCCTGTCAGAGGCCCAACCCTCATGAGGACCCCCCCTCCCCCAACCTCCCTGTATCGGGAGTGCCAGGAACCCTTTACTTGCCTGGTGTTTATACATATTTTTACAAAACATTTGCTACGTTTTTTTCCCCTTATGTTTTACGTGCTAATGTTAGGTCGTCAGCCTGTGTTGCTTTTGGTGAGAAATGAGGGTGTTGGTTGAGAAGCGTTATTCAAGTTGAGCATGTATTGCATAGTTAGTCGGATTTGTTTGTGCAGTTTAGTGCACACACACACACACACACACACACACACACACACACACACACACACACATATGTATATATCAGATAAATAGATAGATATATAGATAGATAGTTAGATTGATTTGAAGGTAGATGGATTTGTGTATCTATTCCCTGACATCTATTCATTTTGTGTAAATACCCATTGTGTAAGTCCATGCATACATTGGCGTTTATGAGGCTTGTTAAGCATTTCACCCTTGAGCAACTCGGAAACATGCAGCTGCTTAATACGTAGACCATGGCACAGATTTTTAAGGGGGAACATAAACCCACTCTTCCTGGAGAATATAATCGTATAAGAATTGTTCTGATCTTTAGGAAATCGCTTGAGCCCAGGAAGTAGGAAATCGTTGTTATGGAAGTGCTTTTTATAAGTCTGTATATCTGTTTACAGCCTTGGTAAGACATTGTTGATTTGCTAAGGAGAAGTAAATCACGGTAAAGGGAAATAGGACATTGTGATCATAAGAATTTCAACGGAATCGCAAGAGACATTGTGACGTTCTTAAGCTCTGGGGTGACCAGTGACATTTGCTTTTATTTATATAGAGTACACGTCTGAGGAATAATAGAATTTAACTTCAAAGTTTTAAAAAATATTTTCTAAATTCCTGCGGCAGAATTTATATGCGTGTGTGTGTGTGTGTGTGTGTGTGTGTGTGTGTTAGACTCTAGTTTCAGTGCATTATGCAGGTCAGGCGGAGCGTGGACGTGTGCAAATGAAGCCGTTGTTAGACTGTTCCTGACGCCACCTAAGCCAAGGAGGGAGGAGAAGGAGGAGGAACAACTGTGCAAAGATAAAAGAAAAAAATACGTTACCGTTGCGCGCAGATTTCATTGCATCGTAAATACCGTACAATAAAGATAGCGCACGGTGTTGCGGTAACGGATGTCGACCAGTCATTTTCGCATTAAGTACGAACGAATCACTGTGGATGGAAAAGACAGATAAGCTTCAGGTTTGTCGTCTGGTAGAGAAACTCTCAAGTTTACACATCCTTATTATCTTGTACGTTTAGTTGAAGCATAAACAAAGAAACGTACGTATTAATCTATTCTTTAGGTAACTAACTTCACATTTTACGTCAGGAATTCTTCCGAAACGTATTCTCTTATTTAGGAAATGATTTCGTATGACGCTAAGTAATGCAGTATACCTCGAGTCTGTCAACAGCTGTTGGCAATACAGGGCGGCGGTAACCACAGGCAACAGTCGTCCAGGTCGTAATGCATCTAGCAACAGTTTAATCAAACGTTAATGTAAAAGAACGGGTGATGTATTTCGCACTTTAAGTAGCAATGAGCGCTGGGTGGGTCTTCCTCCTTTTGTTATGTACCGTAACGTCTGGGGAGTGTAGCGCCTTTACGAGGTATAATAATTCAGAAATGAGGCGCGCATCGCAGTTTTGGACTTAATCCGAGCGAACACCGCCTGGAAGAAGATATATGTGTGAGAATATTTGCAGCGAGTGAAAACCGCAGGAGTAACCACCACTGGTCAGGCTGGAGGAGCTGCAGGAGGCGCTAGAGAGAGTGAGACGCTGGTTGGAAGGGACACCAGAGGAAGGGAGGCGCTTGTATGAAGAGGGCGTCAGAGGGATTGGGGCGCTGGTAGAACGGGGCGTCAGAGGGAGCGTCTGGAAGGAGAGAAGAAGAATGAGGGAATACCTACGACGAGGCTTAGCAAGCCAGGCAGGGCTAGCGCGTAGCGCTCCCCACAGGAAAATCTAGAGTAAAGAAGAAAGCTTCGAATGACGTGCTCCCGTGCTGTGTGTGAGATGGAGAGAGTGTGAGCGTTTGTGGACTGAATACCAGGGAAAGAAAGAAGGAAGCGGACGGAAGGGTGGAGGGAAGAATAAGGACAGTCTCCTAAAGTCGCTGTTAAGGTATTATAATCACTGAGGTCTATTTTGATATCAGTGATTGCAATCAAGCTCTTGTTTATGTATCGACGTTCCCTATTCATAGAGTCCTTTACGTTAAGTCACTGCTACAGTAACAGTGACAAGGCACACCCAGGGACATGGGTTCACTGCCGGGCTCTTTATGTACCGCAGGAGCTTCGAGTGTCTCACATTTCTCTCATCCTCGATTTCGAAGCTCTGGCTTTAAGACCTCCCTCCTCTCCAAGAACCCCCTTGGCCGCCACGCCCCGTCGTCTGGCATAATTGTTTCTCCTCCATCGGGCAGAGATCCCGGATATTACCCGTGGCATTGCTTTTCAGCAAGACCCCAGAACTTGCACTATTTGCGCGATCTGTGTTCATGGCAGTGCATGGGAAGGACAGACGACAGGAGACTTGATGGTGTGTGAGCTCCTGCTGGCTGACCTAATTGGATGCAGGATAGTATAGCAGAAGGCGACACCTCGTTGTGAGTGTCCTGGGCTGAGGTGAGTGACGCTCCATGGGTCGTGTATGGGTACCACAACCTACAACATGCTGTTGTGTGTGGGGTAGTTTTGTGCCGGGAGGTGGGACCATAGTCTCTAGTGAGTCCGGCTGACTGGCACCTATAACACGCCAGAGCCCCGCCCCCTCGCTCCCCCCCCCCTCGAGGGGTTGACGTTGTTGTGTAACACTCGACACAGAGCCAGTCTTCCTCACCCACTTGCTCGAACCCACATCATCATGTCAGCCTCATTTCGCAAACCTCTCTCCTTCCTACTCTGCAGACGCGTTCGGTGCGTCTGGGGTTCTACGAGTGGTCCTCTTGACCTCCCCATATGTGTATGTACGTTCCCTCCCGTTGTACACAGTACACACTCGGGTGTGGAGCCAGGGGTGTATATACATATATGACTCACGGTTAAATTGATAAACAGTCGGAGTGCTCGAGCGCGCCACGACCCGCACCGATTCAGGACAAAAACTAGCAAGCTGTCGGAGGAGGGAAATAACACTTGCATGACCCGTTTACCCGCGTGTGACGTCAGCTTCCCAAGGGTAACTCCTTTATCTGAGCATTTCCAGCCTGATCTCCTTCTCCGCCGCTTTCCCCTACATCACGCGTGCCGCACCCCAGGCCACACTTAGACAACAGTCAAGATTTTCCTCAAAGATTTTGTGGAAATTAGGTCGACTTGACTCTCGCTGTCTTTTCTTCTGTCTCCATACCTTGGTGTCCCCCGACCATACATCTAACTAAGTTTATCACTCTTGATTATTATTGGATTCCGAAAGTGACTTTAGCTGCAAGAGAACCACGGTTATTTGTGGTGTTATTTCCCACAACATCCGGTGAAATGTAGGACGCGTCTGAGACAACTTGGCAGGCCAGGTAGACAATACTGGCTTGGCGACTCACGCCGAATAAGGCCGTATTACAAGCATTAATGTGGGCGTGGACTGGCGACGGATTTACATGGTGTGAGGCGTTATTGCGGGCGTTATCGCGGGCGTGTGCCGGTGGTGGATGGAATAGCGGAGCCGACAACAGCAAGAAGGAATCCCTGGCCAGACAACACGAGTCCTGTGCTTGGCTGGCCAACGTTGAATGCTTCCAGGGGAAAGACCCGCCTGAAGATGTTTATAATCTAACCGTTAGTTCTCTCCCTGATATATATATATTTTTTTCTGCCTCTTGCCTTTTATATCCCTCCTGTTGGTGCTTGAAGACTTGCCCAGCGGTCCACTCTTGACGCCTGAACCCGGACGCGGACATGCATAGCGGATTCCCTCAAACATTGGGTTACTGAAAGCGAGATCATCCACTAGTCGAATCATCGAACTCCGATGAAAGGCTTTCATACATCAGACGGTGAGTGTCTTGCTAAAGGGCCTTAACTGTATATAGAAACCATGTTGATTAAGATTATACCCAGTCGTCGAATTATCGAACTCTGTCAATAGGCTTGTCGTTTATCAGAGTACGAGGTGTCGTTCTGAAGAGCCTAACTTGTATGTTAGGTAGATACACCGTATTCATGGGTTTCGATCTTCTTAATCAAGTTCATCAAAGTTAGTTCACTCATCTGGTGTTATTACCAGTAGTCGTCATCGTACAAACTTATCGACTTGAAGTCATTGTACTCCCGAAGTTCATTCGTTGTACTGCTACGGATTGAGTCGCTGAGTTCGTAAGTAGATGCGTCGTGTTGAGTAGTCACCGTACCCAAGGAGTGAATTGTCGTATTCTTATCATTACTACAGGGAAGGATTCGTCGTTTTATCCAAGTGTTCGAGTGTTTGTTCGAGGGGTTAAGTTTTCTCACTCAAGTGTTAGCGTCGATGGACGGAGTGGCAAGCCATTGCACTCAAGGGATTCAGTCGTCGACGTCCTTAGGAGGTCCAGTCGTCGGCGTACTCAGGGGGCCCAGTCGTCGACTTACTCAGGGAGCCCAGTCGTCGGCGTACTCAGGGGGCCCAGTCGTCGACGTGCTCAAAGGACTCAGTAGTCGACGTACTCAGGGGATTCCAGACCCTGAGTTACGTACTCAGGTGACCCAGTGGACTGATTCGTCTCTGGACTCAAGTGTGACTCACGGCATTAGGTAAAGCAAGTCGCCGTTGTCCTCGGGTACTGGAGTTGTCAGACACGCGAGAGTAAGTCGTCAATGTGCTAGAAAGAAAAAGGGAGAAATGATTGGTTGTCGTCTTCAAAAGTTAGTCGTCTCATTTTTATGGTTCTGTCATCATCGTACAGAAGAGACCCCATTTATGTAAAGGATGTTTTCATGTTTCGCATTGAATAGAGAATGTAGGTAAAGTGTGTGTGTGTGGGTGTGTGTTTGTGTGTGTGTGTTTTACTATTCATGATTACCATTTGTGTGTTATGGGGAGGAGAGAGTTTTACACTCGTGTTGCCCCGTCTCTTAACCTTGTGTATATGTGCCATGTCTTTACTCATACGTTAGTACACACACACACACACACACACACACATCCCAGTTGCATGTGTGTGTGTGTGTGTGCGGGTGTGTCTCGCCACTAGTCTGGCAGAGACAATGGGTCTCTGGACTGTTGCTGGCCTCGTATGTAGTACATTGCACGTCGTGCAGCGGTGGTTGAAATATCATTATCCAGACTTTCTTCTTCTCCTCTTGCTTTGTGTCTGTCTGGCTGGCTGGCTGGCAAGGGGGACCACAGTGACTGTAGAGTGTGTCTTCGTGAATATCCGGCCACCACGCCCACATCTTTCACGCCCATGGTTATACGAATGAAGGAATAGGTTCAAGTAGTTGGTGAAGGGCTGAGGCAGACTGCTACTGAGGTTCGGTTGAGAAGGATTGTGAGGCTGAGGAGGTTGAGCTCTGGGGTATGTCGTTCCGCTGAGGGTGATGGATAGTGAAGAAGAACATGTAGTGTAGATAAGGTAGGTCAACGCCTGATTGCTGCTGGTTAACGTGAGTTTGATGAGATGGAATATATGGGATACATGAGGCTATATGAGCTTCCGTTGTATGGTGGTTAGCGTCGCTGGCTTAAGAATGTAGCACGGGTCCACCAGGGTTCGAATTTTGGACTGGGCAGGCGGCTCACAGTCAACCAGGGTGTTCATCCTCCCCTTGGGACTGATCGATAAATGGGCACCTAACGTTGGGTTTATTAGGTGCTGATAAACTGAGGACTTTGACGGTGTTATGGGCTGGTATGCTGAGGAAGATAACTTCTTAATTCAGCTAGAAAGCTGAGAAAAATTACCGTTTGGTGCAGCTTATAAAAGCTGAGGAAGATGATGACAGTTATTACAGCTGTGAAGCTGTGGAAGATGATATGTTGATAAAAGGAGTATGAGAATGTTTGTTTAAACCATACTGTTATACTGAGGACACTGAGGTAATAAACAACACTGATAAGCTGGAAGGAAACCATAAATAAATACGGAGAGATTTTATACCGTATTGATAAGTTGGTGAGAGAGGACAAACGTACATCTTAAAATCTTGGGTAAGTGACTGTTTTAAAGTGATTTATAAAGTGAGGTAGGTAAGTAATACAGTGATGTCCTATATAAGTTAAGTCAAGAAACCAGTAAAGTCCTTTTGGGTCAGTAGAAGTAAGGGTTTGCATGCTGATCAGGTCAGTAAAATGTAGGTTTCTGCCGCCCAGAGTGAGGCGGTGAGTGGAAAGGTGATGACCTCATGTGTTGGCCTTCAGTGTTGCTGCTGCCCAGTACCTCCCTACCTGCCTACCTGCATCTGAGACAAACAATCACCTCGGCTTCCCTGAATGCTGCTCTGCTGCCCACTTTCCTCTCTCGCCCATCGAACTACGCCGATAGTCACATGGAAATGACCTCTTGCGTCGAGAAAATGAAGTAGATATGAGAAACAGACGCACAGAAAACACATATATATATGATTGCTTACGTATAGTTGGGAATAACTTACATTCGGTTCAGGAATAACATACGCAGGCTGAATACTTGCCCCCATCAGGTCCTCCCACTTCAGTCGAAGCCGTGCATATGTCATCGGTTCTCGGATGAGATCACCCGCATCTCATACACACACACACACACACACACACACACACACGCGCGCGCGCGCGCACCCGACCTGTGCCAGTAATGACGCACCCGGAGACCGGGCTGTCATTGACAAGTGCCAAGCTTAGTCATGGCGAATCTTTACACACACACACACACACAGAGGCACACACACATATCAACTGATGCATCGAGTATCCTCTGCTTTCAGAGGGAGACACGAGCAGCCGTCAGCTGTGTCATGTACACAGTGGGGTTTATGTTGCAGTCTAAAGCACATACACAAGCCTGATGAGATGTGCACATCATGCTCACATGGTTTTAGGCAACAGAGTGTCTGTATGTCATGAGGAGCGAATGCATGAATGCCGAGCGTTGTGGCTTGACGCGTTAAACACGACGGTGTGACCCTTGACATAATCCTTATGGATTGGGTCAGCTGGGGCAAGGTCATCGTCCTACCACCCAAGGGCCGTACCGTCGTGCCTAAGGACTGTACCGTCTCGCTTAAAGACGTACCGCCGTGCTAAGGTACCTTCTTGCTTAAGAGTTGTGCCATCTTGCTCAAGGATCGTAGCGTCATGCACGGAGCGTACACACGAGTCGGGTCATTAGCGGGATTGGTGTGTGTGTATATGGGGTCAGAGGTGGCCACAGGTCGGGTACAGACGTGGTATTGAGGGGGTGGGGGGATATGACGTTCAGTGCCGGGACTGCACGAGCTGCTTATGGAGTCTTCCTAATCACACACACGTGTTCTTAGAAGTAGATAAGGAGAGGATTTTCATGTGTGGACACACACACACACACGCACGAGTATATATATATATATATATATATATATATATATATATATATATATATATATATATATATATATATATA